>ML429577.1:2520-12693 GCA_005239525.1 Nicotiana knightiana
GGGAAACACTTAAACTCGTCAAAACTCGGATTTGGCCGAACTGGGAACCCCGGGCGTTTGGGCTCTAACGCACCCCTAAGGCCAGGGCAGGCCTGGCGTTTGGGCCCTAACGCCCCCCTAACGCCAGGGGCTGCGTGTCCTTATGGGGTAAACGCTCCCCTAACGCCAGGTAGGGTCAGGCTTTTGGGGGCAAATGCCCGGCTATCGCTCGGGTGTCTCCTTTCGCGTATTTTTCGACGTATTTGCATCCCTTTAGCTCCGTTTCCATCTCCAATTCACCTACACATAAAATAAACTCTATTAAGCACATAACAAGTGTATTTTTATCATTAATGCACCTCAAATGTACGGTATATCACATGTTACACTATGCATTTTAGTCTCGCATCATGACCGAACCCAGGGTAAGGCTGCCTACGTATCCTTTCGGAATCAGGTCGGACGTAGTTCAATGACTCAGAAGATTTGTTGTTTAGGTTCTTTTCTTTTCTTCCCCTTTTTTTGTTGCAAGTACATAGGTTCTAAAAAGTGGAAAACAAAGAAAACAAATACATCTCAAAAGGGTTAACAAGAGGGTGACACCTATTTGGAACAAACGAGCAATGATGGCCTTCGTCATCTCGATTCTGAGAAAATCCTGTGTGAAAGTTCCACAGTGGGTATATATCAGACATAATATCTTTTGACTGCATCTGCGTTAATGTTCATGGCTGGTACCCTTCCTTCTTCATCTACCAAGTGCAAGGCCCCTTTTGGTAACACTTTCTTGATGATGTAGGCTCCTTTCCAGTTTGGGGCGAACTTTCCTTTAGCTTCTACTTGGTGTGGAAGAATGCGTTTCAGAACGAGTTGGCCCACCTCGAAGTGCCTTGGACGCACTTTCTTGTTGTAAGAGCGTGCCATTCTTTGCTGGTATAACTGGCCAAAGCACACTACCGCTAGCCGTTTTTCATCAATCAACATCAGTTATTCCAATCGGGTCTTTACACTTATGTATCTTCAATCTCCGACTCTGCAATGACTCGGAGAGATGGAATTTCGACTTCGGCCAGTATAACCACTTCCGTTTCATATACCAACAGATAAGGAGTTACTCCAACGGATGTGCGAGCAATTGTGCGGTATCCCAAAAGAGCAAAAGGCAACTTTTCATGCCATTGTCTGGAACTTTGGATCATCTTCCTATGAATCGTTTTGATGTTCTTGTTCGCCGCTTCAACGGCTCCATTGGCTTTTGGCCGGTAAGGGGTAGAATGGAGATGCATAATTTTGAATTGCTCGCATACCTCCTTCATCAAATTACTATTTAGATTGGCTGCATTGTCTGTGATAATGGTCTTCAGGATACCAAAACGACAGATGATGTTGGAATGGACAAAATCTACCACTACTTTCTTGGTGACTACTTTGAAAGTGGCAGCCTCCACCCACTTGGTGAAGTAATCAATTACGACCAAAATGAATCTATGCCCATTTGAAGCCTTTGGCTTGATTGGCCCAATAACATCCATTCCCCAAGCAACGAAAGGCCAAGGAGAGGACATGGGATGCAACTCCGAAGGTGGTGAGTNCTCCATAGTAAGCCAATAATACCCTGCCCACAGGATCTTTTTCGCCAAAACATATCCATTCATGTGAGGTCCACATACTCCCGAATGCACTTCAATCATGATCCGCTCAGCTTCTGTGGCATCTATGCATCTCAACAAATTCAAATTTGGGGTCCTTTTGTACATAATTTCCCCATTCAGGAAGAAACCACCGGCAAGCCGCCTTATAGTTCTTTTTTTATCTCCCTTGGCATGCTCTGGGTATTCCCCTGTTTTCAGGAATCGTTTTATGTCATGATACCATGGTTCACCATCTGCATCTGTCTCAACAATGTTACAGTAACCGTGTTGATTCCAAACTTGGATTTCCAATGGATCAATATAAGTGCTGCCCGGATAAGGGAGCATCGAAACTAAGGTAGCCAAGGCGTCGGCTAGTTCGTTGTGAAACCTGGGAATGTACCTGAACTCAATGGATTTGAATCTTTTGCTCAGGTCTTTCACACATTGTCTGTATGTAATAAGCTTGATGTCTCGAGTCTCCCATTCGCCTTGGGCTTGCCGGATAAATCAAAATCTCCCATAACCAATAGTTCATGCACCTCCAGATCAAGGGCCATTTTCAGACCCATGATACAAGCTTCGTATTCTGCCGTATTATTGGTGCAAAAGAAACGGAGTCGGGCCGTTGCAGGGTAATGTTGTCCGATAGGCGAGATGAGGATTGCCCCGATCCCAAATCCTTTCATATGGACAGCCCCATCAAAATACATTTTCCATACATGGGTGGTGTCCGGAACTACTTCCTCTATTGAGTTGACCTCTTCGTCCGGGAAGTATGTGCTCAGTGGCTTGTAATCATCATCAACTGGATTCTCTGCCAAATGATCTGCCAAAGCTTGTGCTTTCATTGCGGTGCGAGTGACATAGACAATGTCGAACTCTGTGAGCAGAATCTGCCATTTTGCGAGCCTGCCAGTGGGCATCGGCTTTTGAAAGATGTACTTAAAAGGATCCATTCTGGATATAAGGTAAGTGGTGTAGGCTAGGAGATAATTCCTCAATTTCTGAGCAATCCAAGTCAAGGCACAACACGTCCTTTCCAAAAGGGTGTACTTAAACTCATAATTGGTGAACTTCTTGCTCAAATAATAGATTGCATGTTCCTTTTTGCTTGTCGCATCATGTTGCCCCAGAACGCATCCAAAGGAGTTATCCATCACCGATTGATATAAAAACAAAGGCCTACCAGGTTCAGGTGGGACCAGTACGGGGGGTTTTGATAGATAGTCTTTGATCCTATCAAAAGCTTTTTGGCAATCGTCTGTCAACTTTATAGCAGCATCCTTTTTCAGCAGCTTAAAAATGGGCTCGCATGTGGTTGTGAGCTGAGCAATGAACCTACTGATGTAGTTCAACCTCCCGAGCAAACTCATGACTTCCTTTTTATTCTTCGGGGGTGGCAAATCTCGAATGGACTTTGTCTTAGATGGATCTAATTCGAAGCCTCTCCGGCTGACTATGAAACCGAGGAGCTTCCCAGATGGAACCCCAAATACACACTTGGCTGGATTGAGCTTAAGTTCGTACCTTCGAAGCAGTTCGAAGAACTTTCTCAAATCGCGCACGTGATCAGCTTGTGTCTTTGATTTTATGATGACATCATCGACATATACTTCTATCTCTTTGTGCATCATGTCGTGGAAAATGGTGGTCATGGCCCTCATGTAAGTTGCCCCTGCATTCTTCAAACCGAATGGCATGACCCTGTAACAATAAGTGCCCCATGGAGTGGTGAAAGCGGTCTTTTCTGCGTCGTCTTCATCCATTAGAATCTGGTGGTACCCAGCATAGCAATCCACGAACGATTGTATCTCATGCTTTGCGCAATTATCTACAAGGATGTGGATGTTTGGCAAGGGAAAATTATCCTTCGGACTTGCCTTGTTCAGGTCCCTGTAGTCAACACAAACTCTAGTTTTTCCATCCTTCTTTGGAACGGGCACAACATTTGCCACCCAGGTGGTGTATCGGACAGCTCTGACCACGTTGGCGCTCAACTGCTTCATTATTTCCTCTTTGATTTTGTCGCTCATGTCCGTTTTAAATTTTCGTTGCTTTTGTTGGATTGGTGGACAATCAGGATACGTGGGAAGCTTATGAACCACTAGGTCAGCACTTAAACCCGGCATATCATCATATGACCAAGCAAACACATCTCTGTATTCAAATAAGAGTTGAATCAAGGAATCTCTGGTTTTTTGTTCAGTGTGAATGCTTATCTTTGTTTCTCTAACTTCTTCGTGACCCCCGATATTAATGGACTCAGTTTCATTGAGGTTGGGCTTAGGCTTATTTTCAAATTGTTCCAACTCTCTTGTTATTTTCTCAACAGCCTCATCTTCGTCATATTCAGCCTCTTGATGCATTATTTCGAAATTAGACAGCTTTTTAAGATCTGGGCGTGAATTCCGCATGCATGTCATGTTATTAAAGCCGGCATTAACGAAACTGAAATGGAAACAAAATGACTGAATTAGGGAACGGAAAAGATACACAATTTTAATACGAAACTGAACTGCATTTCATTGAATTCGAAAGGATAGAAGGGTTAACATCAAAACAAAACAAATACTGAGATGTTTGGATTACAACCCTGAAAGCAACCCAAAATACAAAAAGAAACTGCAAAAGCAAACTACCAAGACTCCTTCCTTGTGGGGAGAGGAGTTGCTTCCCAATTGTTGAGCATGGTATCTGGGCCAATTAGTTGCACATCGGCACGACTAGTGCCTTCACCTGCCTGGATCATATTCACTTCAGAAAACATATGGCTGAATCCATGGCAAATCTCATCAATGTTTGCCTATGCCGAGGAATGTTGACCTTCTTGGAGTCGCGTCTTGACAAAAGTGTCGAAAATGTGAGGGATAGGTTGTTGCAAGACCCATCCGTGCTTTTTGTGGTGTTTGGATTTGTGTTCGTCTGCTTGTGTCGGTCTGAAGCCTAAATCAAAATCACCCTGGTTACTGAACGAAGAAATGGGCTCCAAAATTCCTTGCAATGATGCCCCCAAGCCTTTTCCTGGCTCATAACCTTGTCTCACCATGAGTGCCGCTACCATTACAGATGTGGCGGAAAGATGAGGATGCAGAATGGGCCTTCCTTCCTCAACATGGTCCGTAGCAACCACTTCAAGAGCCTGGTAGACAATGTATTCTTACCCTTCCTTGGCCTCAATACAGGGGATTAACGGGTCTTTATAAATGGACGACTCGTCTTCCCCATGAACAATAATTTCTTTCCTGTCATGTTCGAATTTGAGCATTTGATGCAAAGTGGATGGCACAGCTCGGGCGTATGGATCCATGGCCTTCCAATAAGAAAGTTATAAGAAGTGTCCATGTTCACTACTTGGAAGAAAATTTCGAAGTCAACCGGCCCAATCATCATGGTGAGGTTGATCTCCCCAATGGTATCTCTCGCCGAGCAATCAAAAGCGCGGATACGGACATTTCTGGGTCGGATTCTGTCTATATAAATCTTCATGCTTTGCAAGGTGGAGAGAGGGCATACATTTACGCTCGAGCCTCCATCAACCATGACTCGTTTCACATAGTGACCCTCCCATTTAATAGTCAGTGCAACGCCTTGTTGTGCCCGGCTCCTTCTTCGGGGAGTTCATCATCAGTAAAGGTGATTCGGTTCACCTCAAAAAATCTGTTAGCCATCTTCTCTAACTGATTCACTGTGGTCTTCTCTGAGACATGTGCCTCGTTCAGGACCTTGATTAACACACGAGCATGCTCTTTTGAATGTACGAGCAGAGATAGTAGAGAAATTTGGGCAGGAGTCTTTCTCAGCTGGTCGATGATTGAGTAATCCTGAACTTTCATCTTCTTCAAAAACTCTTTTGCCTCTTCTTCAGTACTGGTTTTCTTTATTGTCACTGGGCCTTCTCTAATTTTCTTGGCCTTCCTCAACTCTTCTGGAGAGTAGCACCTTCCCGATCGAGTCAAACCTCCAGTTTCCCCCACTTCTTCTATGATTTCCTTGCCTTTGTAAGTCATCACAGTTTTGTTATAGTTCCAAGGAATGGTCTTCGTGTTTTTCACAGGGGGTTGCACGACAAGTTTGATTATGACTGGCTCAGTTGTACCCTTCGTACCGCCCTGGTTCTGCCTTGTGATGGGGTGGCCTCCAAGGACATACAACCTTGGGCTTGGAACATTGGAGCGAACTTCCAACCTCGAGATTTTTGGAACAAATAAAGTTGCCTTCTCTGAGATCTGGGCGCCTTTCACAATCAATGGCGCATCTCGGCTTGGACTTACTTTTAGACCCGTTCCTTCTTGAATGGCTCCTGATGTCATTTCTACTCGACCGGCCGACTTGTATTCTTAATCTCTGTCAATCATTCCCACAAAGTGGAAATCATTGTGTACTGGCAAAGGGTTGTTGGTCACATTATGAGGGTCCTCGTCATTTGTCACCACAATCAGTTTTTCAGCAATTAGTCTTTCTATGGATCTTTTCAGAGTCCAGCAGTCATCAGTGCTATGCCCCGGGGCCCCTGAATGATATTCACATCTAGGATTTGCTCGAAATCCATGTGAATCAGGATGCATATGGTGGGGAGCGAAGGGTTTAATAATGCCTATTTGCTTCAGCTTCTGGAATAAACTAGAGTATGATTCAGCCAATGGGGTAAATTTTTCTGCCGGCCTTTGCTCTCGATCATAATCCTTCCTGGGACGAGCATTGTAGGATGCCCAAAAATTTTGCTGATGAGGTCGGGGGATCCTTGGAGCTGGTGTCCGTACTTGCTGATTTGGAGGTCGGGCATAAGACTGAGCATTGAACACTGTGTACTGTGGTGGGCCCACAGGGTATTGAGGAATTGGCGGAGGATAATAATGTCGAGGGTAGCTGGATTGACCCTGCTGAACTTGCACATAAGGGTGTGGTGCCCCCCTTTGAACTTCCCTGGATCCTGAAGTCATCATGGACCCCTCATCTCTCTTCTTTTTATTTGCAAAACTTCCCGACCCATTTTGGATAGCTTGAGTAGTGGCTTTGAGAGCAGCTTGACTTACAATTCTGCCAGTCTTGAGGCCATTTTCGACCATTTCCCCTATTTTGATTGCCTCTGCAAAAGGTCTACCCATTGCGGACATCATGTTCTGAAAGTAATCAGGCTCTTGGGCCTCCAGAAAAACAGCGATCAACTCATGGTTATCCATGGGTGGCTTGACTCTAGCCGCTTGCTCCCTCCACTTGATTGCATACTCCCTAAAGATTTCAGTTGGCTTCTTCTTCATATTAGACAGGGAATTGCGATCTGGTGCAATATCAATGTTGTACTGGAATTGTTTGATGAAGGCCTGGGCCATGTCGTCCCAAACATACCAATGAGAGATATCTTGGTCGACGAACCATTCTGAGGCTAGCCCCGCAAGACTTTCCCCAAAATAAGCCATCGGCAATTCTTCTATTCCACCTGCACCCCTCAGCTTGTTGCAGTACCTTTTCAAGTGGGCGATGGGGTCGCCGTGTCCATCATTCCTCTCAAATTTTGGGGTCTTGAACCCTGGCGGAAAATGAATGTGAGGGAACATGCATAGATCACTGAAAGATACACTTTTGTGACCTCCTAGTCCTTGCATGTTATTTATATTTTGTTCAAGACTTTTCATCTTCCTGGCCATCTCATCTGGCTCAACTGTCTAGGCAGGCTTTTCATTTTCTACCGGGGACTCGTACTGAGGAGTCTGTTTGTATGGAGCCGAGACCCTGAAAGCCACATTTGGAGAGTAGTATTGTCCATCATAAGCATGAGATGGTGGCTCGTTGTTAGTCCTCGTCACAGGTGGTGGTGGCGGACTGTATATACCGGTGCGCCAGACATGACAAGAGGGGTGTTCCTGACTGGTGCCGCTGGAGGTCGCACATTAAAGGTACCAGGGGCGGCATGGATGTTGTAGTTTGGCACGTACCCGGGTGGTAGAATGTGATCACTTGTTGCACGGAGCGGTGGTTGAGTAGCCAGGGGTACGGTAGAAGTTCCTTCTGAGGGACCCTGAGGTGGAGGCTGACCGGAGACCCAAGCTTGATATACATCCGACAATTGTTGTTTTAATCTTCTCACTTCCTCCGACTCTTGCTCAACTGACTGGCCCTGGGGGTCATCACTGACCAACTCGATTTCATCATTATTAGCCATTGGTACCTTCCCTTTAGATCTGGTGAAGTAATGATGTGTTGCCAGTTTCACCACAAACTAACCACCTTAAGCTTACTGACTTAAGAGCAACCAACGTGTTAGGGTTAAGCATTTTACACATATGAATCACATGTAATATGCCATGTTCCTAACATTGTCACCATTTCTAACATGATTTTGGAAGTCTTCATGTTTCATCCCGGCTTATGAGGCTGCTGTTTATTGGTGCTCTCAAATTTTCCTTTCTCTTTCTTATTTTTTTCGCTTTTCTTTTCACTTGCCTATTTTGTTCCCTAATTTTAGATTTATTGAAAGATTTTGATCGAACCTTTTAGGGGTTGCCTACGTATCATGTCGTCGCATGAATCAGATCATTACGTAGTTCAGGGACGCGACCGTCTTTTTCTTCTCTTTTTTTTTTATACAAAACGAACATTTTTTTTTGGTTCCCTTTTTTTTGAATTTTTTTTCCTAAACAAAATCTTTTTCATTGATTTTCATTTTTTGATACAAGACTCAATAACAAGAATTACATAAAGATAACTATTTAAACACAACCAGACTTGACTCAAACAGGATGACAAAGGGCAAAATAACAAGACTCAAAACAACAAAAGACCCTTACATACTCAAAAACCACAAAGGAACAGTCAAAATGATCTGCCAGCTAAAAGAAGATCCAAAAATTCTTCAAGAGAATCCACCAGAATTATTGTAGTCATGGAGCTTATTCATGCGCTTGACCCCCAACGTCGTGGTATATCTTCTCTAATCTGCAGATATGTGATGAGAAACGTTCAATGATACTTCAGCAAATCGTTCGGGCGTCATTCCCTGACAACTCCTGCAAGCTCGGGAAGTATATGTGGCTACCTCGAGGATATTTCCCTTAATGTGTTCCTGAGCCAAATGAAACTCTTTATTTTGTTGACCACGAGTCTCAGCTAGATCCAGTGCGTCGCGCTCGCGCTGCAAGGCCATATCTCTTTGGCGCCAAATTTCCAGTGACTCCCCCTCCAACCAATTGATCATACTTTGGTAGCGATGTCTTTATATTTCAAACTCCGCGATCTGGTGCTCCTTGCTTGACTCAACTCCCCCTATCTGATCCCTCAGACCTTGTATTAATGGAGCAAAACCTCTGCGCTCATGATCACAGATCACCTTGAACTGAGCTTCTCTTTTTTCCTGTTGTTGAGCGGTAGTGATCACTTTTTCCTGCCTAATTTGAGCTTTGAGTGCTTGCCTCTCTTGTGCCCACTTAGCCTTTTCCCGCTCGAAATCAACATGTTGTATGTCCATGGCTGTCTCCAGAATGCCTTTATCTTCTTGTAAAATGTCAATACGGGATTGGAACTCTAGTGTTACTTCCCTTCTGGTTTCTCTAATTCTGGCCTCGATCTCCTCTTCTCAATCAGTCACATGCCGTATGGATCTTTCTAACCTTTGCTCCGGGATAGCCTGGTTGTGAAACCACTCAAGGTATGCGAGGCTTACCTCCCCACGTTCACGATCAGCTACCATCTCGTCCAAATCAGAAAATCGACTACCAAACCAGACCTTTTGTGCATATGACTCCCTTGGGGGCTCCTCTACCTTGAATTCCCACATGAACGGACGCATGTCCTCGGTTGGGGGCCTCTTTTTCTCTCTCCCTAGATGGCGCATGACGCGTTGGGGTGCATAGGGTTGGAAACCTCTAAAACCCATGAGTATGAAGAACGGACGAAACGTCGACATATGCATGNGGTAAAAATGAGACCACCGCAGCTAATCCCCAGAAATGATATCATGAACGCGAAGACTCTCAACTCCCTCCATGCGTCGTAACTTAATTGGTTGACGAATTCTGTGCCCAAGAAGTTTTCAAACCCTTTCTCGTCCTGAATCTGTCATAGAAATATTCCAGCGGAACCCAACCTTCATCCACGCAACCCATTGGAATTCGACGGAGGCATAACTTTTTCAGAAAGTTGTTTACACCAATTTTTCTTGGAGCAGCAGGTTTTTTCCCACGAAGGTCCCTCCCTAATCCGGTAAACCCACCTAATTCTTCCAACGTAGGCATCATTTCACAGTTTTTGAACCTGAAGACATTTTTCAGGGGGTCCCAAAAACCTACTAGAGCCTCGATTAAATCTCTGTTAGGCTTAATCCCCATGATGTTGTGAGGAACTTAAGGTGCTTGAATACTTGATTCCGTTCTCATGACGCAAAACTAGCCCACCAATTACAGAGACTACTCGGGGTCTTGTCTCTTATCAAAAACATGGGAGGTGTCTCGTCCCTCACCCTTTTTTGGTTGCTTCTTTGTGGAGAATTCATGGTGAACCTAAGAATAAGATAAAAAGGGTCAGGACTTTCCTAAGCTATATGAAATTCTGATTAATCCTTTTTATT
>ML429578.1:0-43352 GCA_005239525.1 Nicotiana knightiana
CAAAAGGAACGAGTTGTCCCAACCAATGTCATAAACCCGATTCCGCGAGGAAAAAGGGGGCGCAACAGGGTCATCATAATCTCCACCTCTAAAACAAACGTTCGTCCTCGAACGGACATAGAAAATTACCTGAACTGGAAAACAAGTGGGGATATCTACTTTGCATGTCCGACTCGGACTGCCAAGTAGCTGCCTCAACAGGCTGACCCCTCCACTACACTCAAACTGAAGGTTACCTCTTTGATCTCAATTGATGAACTTGCCAATCTCGAATGGGTACCGTCTCTTCCTCATAAGTCAAATCTTTGTCCAATTGGACAGTGCTAAAATCTAACACGTGGGACGGGTCATCATGATATTTTCGGAGCATAGATACATGAAATACCGGATGAACTGAGGATAACCCTGGAGGCAACGCAAGTCTATAAGCTACCTCCCCTACTCTATCTAGAATCTCAAATGGCCCGATATACCTAGGGCTCAACTTGCCCTTCTTCCCAAATCTCATAACACCCTTCATAGGCGATACCCGAAGTAATACCCTCTCTCCAACCATGAATGCCACATCACGAGCCTTACGGTCGACATAACTCTTTTGCCTGGACTGAGTTGCACGAAGTCGATCCTGTATAATATTGACCTTATCTAAGGCCTCTTGAACTAAGTCTGTATCCAATAACTGAGCCTCTCCTAGCTCAAACCATCCAACTGGAGATCTACACCGCCTACCATATAATGCCTCATAGGGAGCCATCTGAATGCTCGATTGATAACTAATATTGTAGGCAAACTCCGCTAACGACAAGAATTGATCCCAAGAACCTCCAAAGTCGATAACACAAGCGCGAAGCATATCCTCTAGAATCTGAGTAGTACGATCGAACTGACCGTCCGTCTGAGGATGAAATGTTGTGCTCAGCTCTACTCGGGTACCCAACTCTCGCTGAACTGCCCTCCAAAAGTGCGAGGTAAACTTCGTACCTCGATCAGAAATGATAGACACGGGCACACCGTGAAGGCGAACAATCCCTCGAACATATATCTCTGCCAACCGCTCCGAAGTGTAAGTACTTGCCACTGGAATGAAATGTGCTAATTTAGTCAACCTATCCACAATAACCCAAACGACATCGAACTTCCTCTGAGTCTGTGGGAGTACAACAACGAAGTCCATAGTGATACGCTCCCACTTCCACTCAGGAATCTCTATCTGCTGAAGTAAACCACCGGGTCTTTGATGCTCATATTTCACATGTTGGAAATTCAAACAATGAGCCACATAAGCAACAATATCCTTCTTTATCCTTCGCCACCAGTAGTGTTGTCGCAGGTCCTAGTACATCTTGGCAGCACCCGGGTTAATAGAATACTTAGAATTGCGAGCTTCTTCAAGAATCAACTCACGAAGGCCATCAACATTTGGCACACATATACGACCCTGCATGCTCAAAACACCATCATCTCTAACTGTAACCTTATTGGCACCACCATGCCGAACTATGTCCCTAAGGACCATCAAGTGCGGGTCATCATCCTGCCGATCTTTGATACGCTCGAATAAGGAAGACCGAGAAACCGTACAAGCTAGAACATGGCTGGGCAAAATATCCAACCTCACGAACTGATTAGCCAACGTCTAAATATCTGAAGCTAACGGTCTCTCACCAACTGGAATACATGCAAAGTTGCCCATACTTACTGCTTTCCTACTCAATGCATCGGCCACCACATTGACCTTTCCTGGATGATACAAAATAGTGACGTCATAGTCTTTCAATAACTCTAGCCATCTCCTCTGTCTCAAATTAAGATCCTTTTGCTTGAACAAGTACTGGAGGCTATGATGATCCGTGTAAAACTCACATGGCACGCCATAAAATAGTGCCTCCATATTTTCAATGCATGAACAGTGGCTGCCAACTCTAAGTCATGGACAAGATAATTCTTCTCATGAATCTTTAACTGCCGAGAGGTATATGCTATCACCCTGCCCTCTTGCATCAATACTGCTCCCAACCCAACACGGGAAGCATCACAATATACCATTAAGTATCCTGAACCTGATGGTAACACCAATACCGGTGCTAAAGTCAAGGCTGTCTTGAGCTTCTGGAAGCTCACCTCACACTCATCCAACCATTTAAACGAGGCACCCTTCTGAGTCAATCTCGCCATCGGGGCTGCTATAGACGAGAATCCCTCCACAAAATGACGGTAGTATCCCGCCAAACCCAAGAAGCTCCTGATTTTCGTGGCTGAAGTGGGTCTAGGCCAGTTTTTGACTGCCTCTATCTTTTTAGAATCTACTTGAATACCTTCTGCTGATACAACGTGACCCAAGAAAGCTACTGAATCTAACCAGAACTCACACTTTGAAAATTTTGCATACAACTGATTATCCCTCAAAGTCTGGAGTGCTATACGGAGGTGTTATTCATGCTCCTCCCGGCTGCGGGAGTACATAAAAATATCATCAATGAACACAATTATGAAGGAATCCAGATAAGGCTTGAAAAATCTATTCATTAAATCCATGAAGGCTGCTGGGGCATTAGTCAAGCCAAAAGACATCACCAAAATTCATAGTACCCATACCTTGTCCAAAAAGCTTTTTTAGGAACATTGGACGCCCTAATCTTCAACTGATGGTAGCCCGATCTCAGATCAATTTTTGAAAACACACTGGAACCCTGAAACTGATCAAATAAATCATCAATTCTCGGCAATGGATACTTATTTTTGATAGTAAATTTATTCAACTGCCGGTAATCTATACACATTCTCATCGATCCATCCTTCTTCTTTATAAACAAAATCGGTGCACCCCAGGGCGAGACACTAGGCCCGATGATACCCTTATCAAGCAGCTCTTGCAATTATTCTTTCAATTCCTTCAATTCTGGTGGGGCCATCCGATATGGAGGAATGGAAATAGGCTGAGTGCCCGGAGCAACATCAATACAAAAATCGATATCCATGTCGGGTAGCATCCCCGGCAGGTCTATAGGAAACACTTCGGGAAACTCCCGAACAATAGGCACTGACTCTATGGAAGAAATCTTGGCATCAGAATCACGGATATGAGCCAAATAAGCCAAACATCCTTCTAAAGTAATTGTCTTGGCGTGACAGTCCAAGATGGCATAATAAGGTGACAACCAATCCATGCCCAATATGACATCAAAATCGACCATGTCAAGAAACAACAGGTCTACACTAATTTCAAGACCCTCAATAATGACTACGCACGAACGGTATACACGATCTACAACAGTAGCCTCCCCCACCGGCGTAGACACATAAACAGGGGCACTCAAAGAATCGCGGGGCACAGCCAAATACGAGGCAAAATAGGACGACACATAAGAATAAGTAGACCCCGGATCAAACAAAACTAAGGCATTTCTATTGCAAACTGAAATGATACCTGTAATGATAACATCGGAGACTTCGCCTCGGGTCTAGCTGGAAATGCATATAATCAGGGCTGGGCTCCACCACCTTGAACCATGTCTCTTGGAGGACCTTTGATGAGCGGACCTCCACCTCTAGCGGGCTGGCCTCCACCCCTAGCGGCCTGACCTCCACCTCTAACAATCTGTCCTCTACCTCTAGCTACCTGACCCTTACCTCTGGTTGGCTGGGTAGGTGGTGCTGGAACTATAGCATGGGAATTCTGATACTGAGAATTATCCGACATGCGAGGAAAATATCTGGCAATGTGCCTCGGGTCACCACAAGTGTAACAAGACCTCGGTTGCTGAGACTACTGGCCGACAAACTGACCCTGTCGACCAGTATGACTCCCCTGAACACTCTAGAGAGGGGGTGCACTGATAGGAGCTGATGGTGCACTGTAGACTGGCTGAGTAGAAGGATGCATATAAGAACCGCGACCACCTAAGGTACTATGTGAAGCCTGAAGTGCTGAATGGAATGGCCTGGAAGAATGGCCTCTGCTGAAACTAACCCCGCCTCCAGATGAGTCACCACTGAAACCACCGGAATGGTGAGGCCTCTTGTCTGATCCCTGACCTCCCATCCCAAGAATCGACTCAACCCTCCTGGCCATATTAGTCGCATCCTGAAAAGAAATCTGAGTCCCTGTCTCTTTGGCCATTTGAAACCTAATGGGCTGAGCAAGGCCCTCAATAAATCGTATGACCCTCTCTCTCTGTAGGCAACAAAATAATAACATGCCTAGCCAAATCCACAAAACGATTCTCATACTGGGTCACAGTCATGTTGCCCTGCTGAAGTCGCTCAAACTGACGAAGCTTCTCCTCTCGAGTAGTAACAGGCAACAACTTCTCCAAAAAAGAGATGAGAAAACTGATCCCAAGTCAAAGTAGGTGACCCAACTTGTCTAGTCAGCAAATAATCCCTCCACCATTTGTTGGCGGAACCGGTCATTTGAACGGCAGCAAAATGACCCCATTGGTCTCCAAGATACCCATATTCCGAAGTACCTCATGACAGCTATCAAGATATTCCTGAGGATCCTCTGAAGTCTCACCACTGAAATGAACAGGGAATAACTTAATGAACCTGTCCAATCTCCACAAAGCATCGGTGGACATAGTTGTCCCATCAACGAGCGGCGGTGGAGCAACTGGCTGAATTACCTCGAACACACTCGAATCTAACCATAATTAGTTTAATATCATTAATTAATGCTAAAGGAATCAACTTTACTGAAAAATTATGATTTTCCTAAGTTTTCTCAAAAAAAGTTAAAACCCGACCCCGGGCCCGCTTGGTCCAAACTCGGGGTTCGGACCAAATTTCGTTTACCCATTTACCCCCGAGTCCGAATATGCAATTAGTTTCAAAATTCGACCCCAATTCGAGGTCGAAATTTGATTTTTACAAAATTCTCTAATTCTACCTAAACCTCAATTTTTACCATGAAAATTCTTGATTTTGGATTGAAAAGTGTTGAAAATCATTGGGTAATTGAAAGAGATAAGTTTAGAATTGATGACCAACACTTTGGAGATGAACTTTGATGAAGAAAAATCGTCTTTAGGGCTTGGTAGTTCGAAAAATAGGAAGAAAAAGAGTTATGTCCGTTTTAACATTGTTTTTTAATATAGTTGGGCAGACCTTCATCGCGTTCGCATGGGACTGTCCGCGTTCACATAGGGTAATGGGCAGTGGCCTTCGCGATCGCGTAAGGTGGGCCGCGTTTGCATATCACAAACAGGCTCCCCTCCCCCAGGTCCAGTTACCCTCTACGCTCGCGTAGCCCATCATGTGTTCGTGAAGCTTTAATCTGCATGTGCTTCGCGTTCGTGTTAGGGTCTACGCGTTCACATAGAACAAAAACGACCCCCCCAGCTAATTTACTCTACGCGTTCGTGAGTGACTCCACGCGAACGCAGTGAACAAAATAGCTGAGCACCAGCAACTTTTCTAAGTGTAAAACATCCCCTGGCCTATCCGAAACTCACCCGAGCCCTCGGGGCTCTAAACCAAACATGCACGCAAGTATAAAAATATCATACGGACTTGCTCGTGCGATCCAATCATGAAAATAACATGTAAAACTATGAATTAAACTTCAAAACTCATCATTTTTCTCAAGAAAACTTAAAGTTCACTATTTCTCAACGGGACGTCCGAATCCTGTCAAATAAATACCGATTTTCACCAAATTTCACAGATAGTATTCAAATACTATAACAAATCTGTACCGGGCTCCGGAACCAAAATACGGGCTCGATACCAATGGGTTCAAACGTTAATTCTTTTTTTTATTTCATTAAAAATCCAGCAAAATAATTTCTTTCAAAAAATTGATTTCTAAGGCTAGGGACCTCGGAATTCAGTTCCGGGCAACGCCCAAGTCCCATATTTTACTACGGACCTCCCAGGATCATCGGAACACAGATCTGGGTCCGTTTACTCAAAATTTTGAACAAAGTCAACTAAAATGGAGTTTTAAATTCCAAAAATTACTATTTCTCATATTTTAACATAAAAACTTTCCGGTTTCACGCCCGAACTGCGCATGTAAATTGAGGTAAATAAAATTAATCTTTTTAAGGCTAATGAGCCTGGAATGGAGTCTTATTTTATAAGATGACCCTTTGGGTCATCACATAAAGATTCAAAGGCTTGACATCGGATAACATTTAATGAGCAGCCGTTACACATAATATCTGCATTCAAAGTCAGCCGTTGTATATGCACCCATCAATGATGTATTTATTCTCATTCAAGAGGAGCTTGATTTTAGGATCTTGTCTCCCTATGAATAACTATAAATGTCAGGATTGACAACCCTCGTGGGACATGAAACATTCTGCACCAAAAAAGCTTTAATCATCTATTTTGCGCTCAATTGAAACAGCTTTATTATCGCCTTATCATTGCTTCTACTTTTGTTCTCGGAAAGATCGAGTACAGAGTCATGCTTGTTATCTTCTTTAATTTCAGTCGTTAATCTTATATATTTTCGTTTTCATTATTTTATTATTTTTGGATCGAATCGATTTGCTTGTCTATAAACCACTCTATAAATTTAATTGTATCATTTTACAGGTAAATAATTTTCTTATCACATAGACGACTATATATAACTCTTGTCCTATATATATATATAACTCTTTTTATTTGAACCTTCTTAAATTAAATACATGTGTTATATCTCCATCTATTATCCACCTCTTTTAGACGGCTGATCAATTTATATATCTGAATTGTATAAAATTAAATATCATAATCCTACTTAATTTCATTTTTCGCTTTCAATATTCTTAAAATCAAGGACTAGACATACTGTTCATATAATAGATCTTTAATTTGTTGTATATGTAAACCCTTACTCTCTTGTACTTAAATATAATAAATCTTTTTTCTAGTTATGATCTATCGGCTTTCTATAGTTCAAAAACTGTTTAAAAATGTGATGCCTAGGGCCCTGGAAAGACATCTTACCCTGAGGATGTTTAGGATGGCATAACCTAATTAGCTAGCTGTAATCCATGGTTTAGACAATAATATCTTAGTGCTTTGCTAAATATTTCTAGCATATGATGTTTAAGAAGGATTTGACTTATACACTAATTACAACATAATATATTTGCGCCACGGTAATTTATCATGTCATGAAAAGTTACTTTTCATTTATTCTCGGTTACAAATTAATACTTATAAAGATATTTATTATACGGTGGCCGCATAAAATTTAAACTCTCTTAAAATTAGACATAACTATCATCATATTGCAGCTGGTTTAGTGACTAATTGGACCTAGTGGGTTCCAATGTGTTTTATGAGTTGTAATCAACTACTAATTAAGATGTTAGGTTTTAGTTGAGAGATGTACGGAACTCTTTAAACTTGCTAATCTGATGTTTGGATGTCAAATGATCTAAGCTTTACATTGCTTTTCTTATGAAGAATTAATTGGTTTGTATGACATAGGCTATACAAACTTTAAAAGAAAGATTTGAGTTTATAAAGAAAATAAAAAGGAAAAGATTTCTGGCTAAGAAACAACAACCGTAAATTTTTGAATCTACAGTCACTTGGTTAAATATGAATATGATCTTATTATATGTATACTATTTAATATATAGTTCAAACCAAATATTATATTGAGTAAATAGCATGGGCTAGCCAGTTTTCGGATTGGTCATTCAAAAATAGTCAGCATTTGCCAAGTCATTAAGAAATAGTCACTATTTTGCTGCAACAGAGACCGGCCCAGCATAATATACTGGAGTTCGGTGAATCAGTGTATGAACTTCCAGCATTATTATGCTAGAACTCCAATACGCGGAAAGTTCCAGCATAATATACTAGAGATTCGAGCACCTGTGTATGAACTTCCAGCATATTATGCTGGACCGACATACTTTGTTGAAACTTCAGTATATTATACCGGAGTTCCTGTATATTATACTAGAATTCCAGTATATTATGCTAGAGTATTTTCCGGATTTTGAACAGTGTTTTCGTTCAGATTTATCTTTACATAAAAAGTGGCTAAATTTTAATTACTTTTAAAAATATAGTTATTTTTGAATGACCACTTGCGAATCTGGTTATTTTTTAATTTCTCCTCTATATTGAACCTAGAGAACTCATGCTAAATCGGCTTTACAAGTTAAATCTTTAATTGGTTGACTTTCATTTAGGTAGTGTTTAATTATATCAAAATTGTTAGTGAGTGGTCTTTAGATCTTAGTCTGTTAAATTGGCGTCATTAGTAAATATATTTAGTATTTTTTGTGTTCATAACACTCCAACATAGGAACCAAAAACTAAGCTAGCGTTTGGCCATAAATTTTTAAATTTATTTTGAAAATTTTGATTTGGGTAAAATTTGATTTGAAGATCAAAATGTGTTTGGCATCAGTTTTCAAAATATATTTTATTTCTTTTCTTTTTTTTTGAAAAAATATGAAACATGACTCATACCCACAAGTTCTAAAAACTATCACAAATACCCAACACCCCCTTCATCAATAACATTCATTATCATTATCATAAACCATAGTCATATATTTGGTACAAAATTATCATTTTTATAATGAACTACATAATACACTATCAAATGACCGAGAAGACGAAGCAGCATTATTACAAAATAATAAATGGTGGGCTCTTTTATAAAATACAAAAGTTTGGGGCAATTTAAAAAAAATATAATAGTAACATTTTAGGATGGTTTTGCGATTTGGGTTTTGGAAATTTTTCAAAATATGAATAAAATTTATGAACAAATATGTATTTGTAAAAAAAATTGGCGAAAAATTTAAAATATCTGGCCAAATGGATACTAAGAAAAAAAGAAATTTGTCGTCCTTGTGGATGAAATAAAACCCATGCAATGAGACTTTTTGGATATTTTTCGATATTCCAATCTTGCTACACTTCTTTATTTAACATGAGATATACTCCACGATAGTAAAAGGGAAAGAAATACTATAATGTCCATGGAGACGACAGAAAATTATATTCAATGACCTTGAAAATGGATGGTTTTGATTTTTTGACCTCCATTTGTCCCAGAACAAATCTTTTAAGGTCAAAGTCAAAACGGTTGTTAAACCTGAAGTTCTGCACATAGGACAAGCAGGGTCGTAAAATCAAGATGACCCACTTTCAAGGTCATTCTTGCAAATCTCTTAAGAAACAGACTAAAATGGACCATGTTAGCAAATATCAAGAAGAAGAAATGTGATGATCCAAAGGGTCATCTTATAAATTAAGACTCCATTACAGGCTCATTAGCCTTAAATGTGATGAGAATCGGAGTTGGTTTGACATGATTCGGATGTTCGGTTGAAAAGTGAGAAATTTGAGTGTTCTTGAGGAAATCTAGAGTTCTGAGGTTAAATTTGTAGATTTTGATGTTATTTTGATGATTTGATCGCACGAGCAAGTCCGTATGATATTTTTAGACTTGCGTGCATGTTTGGTTTGGAGCCTCGAGGGCTCGGGTGAGTTTCGGGTAGGCTACGGAGTGGCTAGACTTAGAAAATTTCATCACAGCTAAAAATCTGGTGTTGCAGGCCTCTGATCTCGCATTTGCAAGATCAGGCTTCGCATTTGCAAAGTCCTAGGCCAGCCCCAGATCTCGCAAATGCAAGATTCCTATTCGCAAATACGAGGCAGCGAAATGTCGCAAATGCGACAAATTTACCACAAATGCGATGACTGCACAAAATCGAAGGGTTCGCAAATGAGAACCCCAGTTCGCAAATGCGAGATCCGCACCCATTTAAATCATATTTTAGACGGGTTTTTCACTTCTTTTTCAATTCTCTCAAACCCTAGACCTTCATAGGCGAATTTTCAAAGACCCAAACTTCTCCAAATCATTAGTAAGTGATCTCTAACTAATTCCTTTCATTCCTTAACAACTTTTAACAAGATTTCAACCAAAAATCTAGAGTTTTCATGGTAAAAATCGGGGTTTTGGGTAGAACTTAGGAATTTTAAAATTTGGAGATTTAGACCTCGAATTGAGGTCGGATTCCAAAATCAATTGTATATCCGGGCTCGGGGGAGATTGGGTAAACGAGTTTTAGTCTGAACCTCGAGTTTAGACCAAGCAGGTATGCGGTCGGTTTTTGTATTTTGATAAGAAAACATAGGAAAATCACAGAGTTTCATTAAAGTTGATTCCTTTAAGCAATAATTGATGATATTGAACTAATTGTGATTAGATTCGAGAGGGTTAGAGGCAAATTCTAAAGGAAAGACCATGCTAGAGCAGTGATTGCTTGTGAGATTGGGGTAAGTGTTTGGTTTAACCTTGACTTGAGGGAATAAGAATCCCCACTTAATTGCTATATGAATTTGCATGTGTGTGGTGTATAGGTGAGATGACGAGTATCTATACACCACCAATTTGGTTGTTGAACATGATCCCTTTTCCCGTTTCCAATTTATGTGATTCATGGCTTAATTATTTTATGCTCATTGATGTCTTCATGATTACTTGGTTTCGTTAACTTGTTGTTAGATATTGTTTCAAGTATTTGGAAGTATTGGTTGTTCCCTTGGTTTCATTGAGATACATAAAAAAATATGAGCTAGTTGACAGTATTTGATTATATATATTCTGGTTGGTCTCATTGTGAAATGATAATTGATGAAGTTTATGAGTTGTACAGAATTTTGTTTATAATTGTCGAGACAAAAATATTGTGTTAGGCACCATCCACATCCCGTGGGTTGGAAATTTGGGTCGTGACAAGTTGGTATCAGAGCACTAGGTTGCTTAGGTCTCACAATTCATGAACAAGCTTGATAGAGTCTGAAGGATCGGTACGAAGACGTCTGTACTTATCTCTCAGAGGCTATGAAGTTAGGAACAAACTCATTTTTATATCTACTCTATCGTACGATTCTTGATATCTCAGAAAAATACTGATTGAACTCTTCTATTCTCTCGCAAATGGAGAAAACACATGCTTCCTCTTCCACTAACCAACAATCCGGTCTTCCAGCAGCAGCAGCAGCAGCAGCTCCTATTAGGGGCATAGGCCACGTCAGGGGCCGAGGCAGGGGCAGGACACAACCTACTGCTCAGACACCAACTCCACCTGCAGAGCCCCAGATTGAGATTGATGAGGGGGCTCCAGCTTAGATCATTCCAGCTGGACCAGCTCAGGTCCTAGAGGGGTTCATTGCTACCCCGGGACTTCAAGATGCTTTGGCCCGATTAGTGGGCCTTATGGAGAGTGTATCCCAGACTGGCGCACTCCCTATTGAAGCAGCCGTATCTCTGGCTGGAGGAGGGGTGCAGACTCTTGCTACCCATACTCCTAATCAAACTACTCCTCAGATCTGGAACCCAGCAGCCAACCCAATTGGGGTAGTTCAGACAATTGTGGCAGCCCCGATTGCTGATGGAGCAGCTATGACTTCCGATGCTTTGTGGAGACTGGACAGGTTCATCAAGCTAATTCCACTCCATTTTAGTGGTACATCTTTTGAAGACCCACATGATTTTCTTGACAGCTGCTATGAAGTATTGCAGATCAAGGGGATAAGTTGAAAGCAACGGGGTTGGTTTATATGAGCTGTGAAGTTTAACATTGCAGATTATCAGACATTGTGACCTGTGACTTCGTGCCAAGTGGGGAAGTCCACTGTCAAGGAATAGATTACGGAATCATGTGTTATATCGGTGTTGTCCTAGAATGTATAAGGCCTGAGATTTTGCAAGAGATAAAGCTGGGACTTGCGGTATGTCTGCTTCCTTAATAACCCTATACCTCAATACCAAAGGATTTATATAAACAACTTTAAATATACAGAAGGTCTACTCAGCGTGGAAGTCACGATTGCAGATTTTGGGGTGCTTCGGAGGGAGTGCAGTGGTTGACGAGCTTCTAGACCATAGGGTTCGTGCCAGATTTATCTGTATAGAGCTCTACTTTTGTGATCATTGTGCAGCAATAGGGATGAGAGTTACCCCAAAGAATAATGAAGAGTATATGAATAAATGGGGTAGCTCAGCAGTGTTGAGACAATATTGTAAAAGAAGAAATTGGCCGCCGGTGTTGTGGCAAGCCTACGAAGAGGACGACCAGCCGTTGCAACATCAACTACTTGGATCAGTTCTCCCAAATGCTATTGATAGAATTTGTTTCTCAGACTCATTAAAGGATTCAATTATAATCATAAAATTTTGTACGACGTAGGGTAGATTGATACTTTATTTCGGCTAGTGGTAGAAATTGTCCTAGGCTTGGGAGAGTCATATTTCATCAGAGCACTCAGGCTACGTGCCCCATTGCAGTTACAACTCAACTTACATGTCCAGCTAGGGGAAAGGGGTCGGAATGTTGAAAGTGGAGGTCAGACTCCTAGATGTGGAGGCTCAGCCTGTTGATATACTTTCAATGGTATGGCTGAGGTCGCTATATCAGATAGTGTATTAAAATTACAATTTCTAGTTATTATAATGTGGCAATTTCCTTAACTTGACTCGGTTATGAGTATCTAAGAAAGTTCTCCTAATATGCTCGACTCATGGGTGAGCTTCGTAACCTGAAATCTACTTATGTGAATACTTGTATTGAGAGATTCTATGCAGATAGCTATTTCTATCATTATGTACTGTAATTTGTTTAACGAAAATATTTAAAAGAAGAAAATAGAATGTTTCGATTGGCACGATGTGCATATTACTTGTGATTCAGTATTGAGGGAGAGACCCTCGCATTTTAATATGATATGGTATGTTTAAATCGGTCTACGAGCCGCGATGGAAGTTATATAAGGACGAGGTCCTTGTGATGAAAATTCTTGTGCTTAAATTCTCTCTTGTGAAATTAAAAATTTGTACTATAGTACTAATAGGAGTCATGCCTGTTAGGTTTATTTGAAAATTTTTGTATAAAATTTATCTGTGCATAATTTGCCAAATCCATGTTATAATTATTGAGATCTAAACTAAAAGGTAGGTGCCCGCCCTTGTGGCGTTAAATGAAACACATTAATTTAGGTAGATAATTATGAGTTCTCCATGCGTCACATCTCGTTGTCAGTATTGTGAAGGTTTGAAAGGAGATTATTGTTAATGTGAAGTTATTTGATGATTCTGCTATTGATTATGAGCAACTATTAAGATCATATTGAACCAAAAGGGTGTTCCATTTAAATGGTCAGACGAGTGTGAGGCGAGCTTTCAAAATCTCAAAACCGCCTTGACTTCAGCACCGGTATTGGTGTTACCATCAAGTTCAGGATCTTTCACGGTGTATTGTGATGCTTCCAGTGTTGGGTTGGGAGCGGTATTAATGAAGGAGGGCAGGGTGATAGCATACGCGTCTCGGCAGTTAAAGATTCATGAGAAGAGTTATCATGTACATGACTTAGAGTTGGCAGCCATTGTTCATCCATTGAAAATCTGGAGGCACTATCTTTATTGTGTGACATGTGAGGTTTACACGAATCATCGTAGCCTCCAGTACTTGTTCAAGAAAAAGGATCTTAATTTGAGACAGAAGAGATGGTTAGAGTTATTGAAAGATTATGACATCACTATATTGTATCCTCCGGGGAAGGCCAATGTGGTGGCCGATGCATTGAGTAGGAAAGCAGTAAGTATGGGCAGTCTTGCATGTATACCAGTTGGTGAGAGACCGTTAGCTTCAGATATTCAGATATTGGCTAATCAGTTCGTGAGTTTAAATATTTTATTCCAGGCTCCAATAGCCTTAAAAAGTTTAATTTTATTTACCTCGATTTGCGTACGCATTCCGGACGTGAAACTAGAAAGCTTTTATGTGAAAATGTGAGAAATAGTAATTTCTAGAGTTAAAATTTAGTTTTAGTTGACTTTGGTCAATATTTTGAGTAAACGGATCCGAATATGTATTTCGATGATCCCGGGAGGTCCGCAGTAAAATATGGGACTTGGGTGTATGCCCGGAACTGAATTCCGAGGTCCCTAGCCTTAGAAAATAATTTTTGAAGAAAATTGTTCAGCTGGTTATTACAAGAAATAAAGAAATAAAATAATTTGTGAAATTGTTGGTATCAGGCCCGTATTTTGGTTCCGGAGCCCGGAACAAGTTTTTTATGATATTTAAGTCCTATCTGTGAAATTTGATGAGAATCGGAGTTGGTTTGACGTGATTCGGACGTTCGGTTGAAAAGTGAGAAATATGAGTGTTCTTGAGGAAATCTGGAGTTCTGAGGTTAAATTTGTATATTTTGATGTTATTTTGATGATTTGATCGAACGAGCAAGTCCGTCTGATATTTTTAGACTTGCGTGCATGTTTGGTTTGGAGCCTCGAGGGCTCGGGTGAGTTTCGGGTAGGCTACGGAGTGGCTAGACTTAGAAAATTTCATCACATCTAAAAATCTGGTGTTGCAGGCGTGTGATCTCGCATTTGCGAGATTAGGCTTCGCATTTGCGAAGTCCTGGGCCAACCCCAGATCTCGCAAATGCAAGATTCCGGTTCGGAAATGTGAGGCAGCGAAATGTCACAAATGCGACAAATTTATCGCAAATGCGATGACTGCCCAAAATTGAAGGGTTCACAAATGCGAACCCCAGTTCGCAAATGCGAGATCCGCACCCAGTTAAATCAGATTTTAGATGGGATTTTCACTTCTTTTTGAATTCTCTCAAACCCTATACCTCCATAGGCGATTTTTCAAAGACCCAAACTTCTCCAAATCATTGGTAAATGATCTCTAACTAATTCCTTTCATTGCTTAACATTTTTTAACAAGATTTCAACCAAAAATCTAGAGTTTTCATGGTAAAAATCGGAGTTTTTGGGTAGAACTTAGGAATTTTAAAATTTGGGGATTTAGGCCTCGAATTGAGGTCGGATTCCATAACCAATTGTAATACGGGCTCAGGGGAGATTAGGTAAATGAGTTTTGGTCCGAACCTCGAATTTAGACCAAGCGGGCCCGGGGTCAATTTTTGTATTTTGATAAGAAAACATAAGAAAACCATAGAGTTCCATTAAAGTTGATTCCTTTAAGCAATAATTGATTGTATTGAACCAATTGTGATTAGATTCGAGTGGGTTAGAGGCAAATTCTAAAGGAAAGGTCGTGCTAGAGCAGTGATTGCTTGTGAGATTGGGGTAAGTGCTTGGTTTAACCTTGACTTGAGGGAATAGGAATTCCCACTTAATTGCTATGTGAATTTACATATGTATGGTGTATAGGTGACGTGACGAGTATCTATACACCACCAATTTGGTTGTTGAACATGATCCCTTTTTTCGTTTCCAATTTATGTGATTCATGTCTTAATTGTTTTATGCTCATTGATGTCTCCATGATTACTTGGTTTCATTAACTTGTTGTTAGATATTGTTTCAAGTATTTGAAAGTGTTGGATGTTCCCTTGGTTTCATTGTGATACATAAAAAAGAATGGGCTAGTTGACAGTATTTGATTATATATATTCTGGTTGGTCTCATTGTGAAATGATAATTGATGAAGTTTATGAGTTGTACAAAATTCTGTTTATAATTTTCGAGACAAAAATATTGTGTTAGTCTCCATCACGATCCCTTGGGTTGGGAATTTGGGTCGTGACAAGAAAAAAAAAATAGCCTGATTTACAATTGCTAATCGAAAATTAGCCACAACTTCAAAAGTAATTGAAATTTGGCCACTATTTTTTATGTAAAAATGGAATCTGAACAAAAATATCCTTAAATATTTTTAAAAACCTCCAACATAATATATTGGAATTCGAATTTATTACATATGAGATTCCAACATAATTTGCTGGGATTTATTAATGTGCTGGAGATCCAACATAATATACTGGAAGTTTATACGTAGGAGCTCCACAATCCAACATATTATGATGGGACTTTCCACGTTCAACTAGTTTATTTTTGTCCAGATTTTATATCCGCATAAAGAAGTGACTATTTTTCAATGACTTTGCATATACTGGCTATTTGTTAATGAAATTTTTACATTTTTATACACTATTTGAAACTTTATTACCCTCCCTACTCAAGTTTCAATTTAATTACATACTATATACAATTTACCAATTATATACACTTTAGGAATTAAATGAGTATCCTTTTATGTTAGGAATCAATTATTTCCCATCCTTATTCTCTCTCCCTCTTGCGCTCTCTCTCTCTCTCTCTATCTCTTTCTCTACGTCTCTCGCTATCTCTCAATCCCTAATTCTAGTAATGTAGAGCAAAGGAAAAGAAAACAACAATTCCATGCTTATTGAAATTCCAGTAATGTAGAGCTGAAGGTGTTGCACAATTGGTGTTCAAATTGAAATTGTCAATCAATAAATTTTGAAGGTGTTTGACTCTCCACCATTGAAAGTCATTAAAAAGCTTTGATATCGAGCTAGCCACTGCACCTCCCTTTCTTGAACTCTTGACTCATTTCATCTTACTGTTACTCATTTTATTCTCACGGTTGGAAACACAGAGATTCACATATCTTTGAAAAAACACACAAAAAAAAACATCAAAAAAAAGGATTTCAAAATCCTTCTCAAATTTCTACTGTTTGCATCAATTTTCTGGAACTTTCATGGATCGATTGAGATAGACACTGTCATGGCTTGCTGCTGTTATTTTGGTGAAGGCTTGTTGTTGGGCTTCCATTTGGTAGTTTTTGCTTCCTGCCTTCGTTGGCTCACTTTAGTGCAGTCTTTTGTTCGATTTAGGTAAGTTTTGAATCCTCCTTGTATTACGTTTGTATTAAGTGATTGAATGGTAAAAACCTTGTGTGATTTTATAGATTTGCTTGAGTTGCGTTGTTGTTGATCTAACGTCCAACAAATATGTTAGGGCTTAAGTTTGTGATTTCTTGTTTTTATTGGAATGGACCAATCCCCTAATTGTAGCAGCTATTTACTGCTTTCATTCGGTATCGATCAGTCATTTTTGCTGTTTCATTAGGGATTTTAGACTCATGGTTCTGATTAATCTCATTGATTAGCAGCCTATTATGGCCCAATATGTTCTGAACTTGAACAAAGCTCTTTTGAAATGTCTGTATAACTTTGCCATCCATCTCTTTTGAAACAAGTTTAGTTGTTTACCGTGTAACACTACATGGGGATGAGGCAAAGGTGATTCTGTTCTTCTTACTTATGCTTCACAACTTGTTTCTATAATTAAAATATTTTCTTTTTGTGTGGTCATAACTAGATGTTGTGTATATTATTTTGCAATCTTTTTACGGGGCAAACCTGTGTAATCACTCAGTTTTTCCAATATTATTGTCTATGAGGTGCTGTGATAGTGTCTATTTGTTGAGTGCGACTGACAGATGGGATGATAATGTATTTTGCTTATTATATATAGTATTTGTGGGAACTAGCGTCAGATTACTAATTAAGTAATTCCTTTATGAAATGTTTTCATTTATGAGTCAAGGATGCACCTTTGTATGCACTCTACAATGTAATTTAACATTTTGCTGCAAAGTTATCACATAGCACTCTCATATAATTTCACATCTTGGGTCATTGTTTTCTGTTCGAAGAGTAAATGATCTGCACGAGCATTTGTTCACTTATTACTATGGAAAATGTCCATCATTGTTAATTGCGAGTTTTGAGTTAATGTTGAACTATTTTTGATGCATAAAGTTAGAATAAATTCGTGTGGCATGGTCACGATACGTAAATTCAAATTCGGGTGCACATTTCATGTGCCCGACCATAACTTCGAAGATTAAAATGAACATGTTACGAATCGAGGGTGCATTTCATATGACGCGGTTCGCAACATGTACCAAAATGACAAGTGTACGATATCATGACTTATTTCAAAATAATCCCATATATATCAAAAGCGGTTTATGTACATATCCTGTAAGTTAAAAATACCCTTTTTTATATAGAACTTATAAAACTTAGAGAGTAATCAAATATTGCTTCAAATAAGCATTTTAAACCATCACGACCATAGTCATGACTATATAATCTACACTCGGGCGTGGCAACTCATGTCCCCGACCCTAACTCCAAACAATAATAAAATCACATGTCGTAATCGTGAGTGTATTTCATGTGGCGCGATTATGGTGTGTCCCAAAATAAACAAGTGCACGCCATCGTGACTTGTTTCAAGATAAATCCATAAATATTAAAAGCAACTTAAAAATTTAAAAAGGCTAAATGCACAATAAGCTAAAAGACGCAAACAATCAGATAATATAGGTCAAATATTAATAGTAAGCGACCGTGCTAGAACCACAGAACTCGGGAATGCCTAACACCTTCTTCCGGGTTAACAGAATTCCTTACTCGGATTTCTGGTCGCAGACAAATTAAAACAGTTAAAATTTCCTCGGTTTGGGATTTTAAAATAAAACGGTGTCCCGAAGCATCGTCAAAAATCCGGGTGGCGACTCTGAAAACTAAAATAAATCTCAAATCTGAATAATGTCACTTAAAGTGGAAAAACTCCCTTATTACCCTTCATTAATCCGGGGGTGGAAAAAGGAGGTGTGACAGCTGTGGCGACTCTGCTGGGGACTAGAACCTAGAATCTCTGGTTCAGGGTTCAGAATTTGAGCTTAAAATAGCTGTTATATTTGGTTTTATTATCTGATTTTACATGTTTGAACCTAACATGCTAAATTCCGCTTTTTACCGTTTTGATATTATTTGAACAGTATATAAATTGTGTTGAAACCCTCTTCTCTCTGAGTCTTCTAAATCATTTGGGAAGTGTGCACTTCGTGTGATTTCTTTTCTGTTAGAGTCATATCCAAATTTTAGAATGAGGTACGGACAAGTTGCAACGCCGGTGAAGCTTCTGTATTCCCGGTATGCTGCCCCGACCTCGGCTCGAGCTGTCCGCTCGGGTAAGCCTGGTCTAGAACAAAACCCCAGGATTCAAACTTAGAATGACATAACCTTATGTCGGATCCCTAGTAAGTGCGCTGTTGCATCACGTGCATTTGACTTAGGGGACTCAACACAGGGGTTGGGTCCGTCTAGGACAGGTGAACCCAAAATAAAAAAAACCATCCTGATGCATATTACGTGCTACTTGGCATCTGTTTTTTTCGGCATGCATGTTGACCGGCTTCTAGAATAGGAAAGAAAATCAAAAAAAAAAAAAGAGCGAGAGGTAGGTATTCAAAATCTGAAACTCCGTCTAAAAGAAAAAAAAAGGAAATAATTGAATGTCCTCAAAAGTCATGTTTCCCCGGTTCCGTCACAACTGGCCGAACTATGCGGGTCTGATTCTCACCGGATTTGAGATACGTAGGAAAACCTCATCGTTCCCGACCACAATTTTAAAAATCCAAAAAAAATTATTTTCCTTTAATTCCTTCTTTAGGAATATTTTCTTATAAATTCCGAACAAATAATAATATATAAGAAATACAAAATAAAATATTTTCTTTGTATAAGTCTTTCATTCAAAAGAAAAAAGAAAAACAAATCAAATAAAAAAAAATAATATTTTTCTACCACTAAAGAGTCTACAGAGGCAATCACAGCTGATCATCATGCTCAAATCCATGAGGAGGAGAGTATGATGAAACTTTTTTTACTAACTATTTTTTTTAGCTTTTTGCAGGTTCAGTTCATGCTTTCTTTGTTATACCCTTTAATGACTTCCCAATTGGTGGTATTAGTGCAATGCACTCAGCTTAGTGGGAGTAAGTTAAGGGTAGGCAACCCAAAGAGAGGAAAGTTCAGGTAGATAAAAGCATGACATGGGATGTAGACTTGGTTATCTGCCTATGCATAAAGAGCAGAGCGAGAATGATGGTGTTGCTTTGCATTGCTGGCCATCTCCATCCAAATTGCTGAAATCAACCGGACTTTGCGTGGTGTGGGTGTATTTGTTGGGAACTGTACTGTATCCATATCCTACCATCTTATACAAATTCTTTGGGTGGTATTAGCTCTTGAGGCTCATTCCCATGAAGGAGTATGGATGGTAGGCACAAGTATGGAATAATGGAACAAATTAGTTTACTCAAGAAACTAGTATAAAGACAATGAAGGAGGTACTCTGTCCAGAAATCTAGTATGTGGCAGATACAAGTTTAGACATCAAGAATTAGAATTAATGTGTCACGACACATTCCAAATTTGGTGCAACATGAATGGTGTAATAATACAAAAGATGAAGAAGGTGAGACTCATGTTCTTGCTCGTCAAGGACACACAGCTACTGTCCAGTACCTCATAGAACAAGGTGATGATCCTGCAACACCCAGCGCTTCGGGGGCAACAACTTTGCATCATGCTATAGGAGTGGGACATGTTGAAGTGGTTAAATTCTTACTCTCAAAGGGCGTAGATGTTGATTCACAAAGTGGTGATGGAACACCACTCGTATGGGCTGCCAGAGGATAAATTCATTTTTGCTTGTTTTAGTCAACTCTACAAGATGGATCCTGAGATTTTTAAGACATGGTGTAATATTCTCAAGCGTGTACCAAACAATGCTCTTTGGCTTCTCAGATTTCCAGTTGCAGGAGAGATGAGGGTTTGTGCATATGCTGCTGCACAAGGTGTGCAGCCAGACCAAATTATTTTTATAGATGTTGCAATGAAATAAAAGCACATCATACGCAACTCCTTGGCAGATCTTTGCCTCGACACGCCACTCTGTAATACACATACCACTGGAACAGATGTGCTCTGGACTGGTCTGCCGATGATCAACCTTCCCTTTGAGAAAATGATAACTAGAGTTGCTAGTTCGTTGTGTTTGGCCACAGGTGTCAGTGAGGAGAGGTTGTTCAATGAGGGAGGATAGCAAGAGGAGTATCATTTCTGAACATCATGCTCAAGTCCTTTGGGAGGATAGCATGTTGTTCTGTGTTCACACTAACTGGTTTTTCTGTTTTGCAGGTACATATATTAGCTTTTGATGACTTCCCAATTGGTGGTATTAGTGCAATGCACTCAGCCCACAACTTCCGCCCAAGCTCGGGCCACGTGGAAAGATCTAATTGCTTATTAACCTTCAATTTGTTATTGATGTATGTGTCCCCAGGTTGTGTTAAGTATAATTGGAGATTTTCCATTATAACAAGTTATATCTTAAGATGAATTTGTGGCATTGCTTTCTTAGTAGGTGGCTGCTTATATTCTGCTCAAAGAATATCACCTTTTATCAATTCATGTTGGTAATTTCATGTTTGCTGTTGTAATTTGACTTCTAAAATGGGTCAGAAACTTCAACAGAACGCCACATGATTATCAGATAGTTGTTTGTGGATCAGGTAGGAAGATGATGAGCCTGCTTTTTGCATATGATCTTGATTGTTCCGTTGAGAACTGATTGTGATGCCATTGTTGCCTCAGTCAAAGTTCTGAGAATTTGTTAGGCCAAATATGTACAGGTCCTCCATCAGCGGAGGTGTAATGCATTTGTTTGCAGTGCCACTAAATAGTTTTGTTTTCATTCAATTGTAAATAAAGTTGGATGCTATCCACACTAGAGAATATTTGGAAGACATGATTAGTTAGGTTCCTGGTTATTGCTTAAAGTTTTGTTGTTTCAAGTCGTTTAAGTTTGTCAATCATGTTCACGTTTCTAGGTTGTTTTGGGATATCCAAGGTCGACACGGGAATTTTTGTTTTTTGTGTGTTAAAAAGAAAAGAATACCTGGTTATATAGATAATTCAGTACATTTGGATAGGAGATAAGAAGAGTCCATAAACACATTATGCATGTTTTTAAGCATCTGGATGATTTAATGAGATGATTATCTAACTTATAAAAATCTAATTTACTGCATCCGAGCACTGTTCAGAAATGAAGGGGATACTGGAAGAACTCCATAGCCCAGAAATATCGTTAATTGGTGGTTACTTGGTTTCTTCGCTCCTCTTTCTCTGTTGTTGGGATAGGATAGATCTCTGTTTGGAACATTTTGGTCAGTCAAGAATCAAGTGAGAGAGAGGATGGACAAGTCTCAAAGGATGATGTGTTAAATAAGTAAATCATATTTTCTTTCTATGAGAAATTAAACGAAAAACCAAATATATATTGCTTAACATTTATAGTTTCAAGACGTTTAGAAAACTAAAAAAAGAAGTAAATTAATCAATTCTTTAGGAGTAATTTTTTCAAAAAAAAAAAATTCAAAAAAAACAAAATCCAAATCCAAAATACAGGTTTCCTCTATCTTGAATTATTTTTCCAAAAAAGAAAATTCAAAAGAAATTAATGAAAGGAAAAAGTCAAATCAAAATTCAAAAAAATTATTTTCTTGTTTTTTAGAAGTTTTTCGTTCAAGCATTTCAATCGAAACATATAAAATAAAATAAAAAAGAGCAAAAAATACTTTCTTTCTTCTTTTAAAACCTTTTTTTCAAAAAAATTATTATCAAAAATATAAAATAAACGAAATTAAAAAAAATTAGTTTATGTGCTCCATTCTCAATCTTCCTGAACTACGCAAGATCTGATTTATGTAGCGTCATGATACGTAGGCAATCCCCATCGGATTCGATCATAGCCATAAACAAATTGAATAAAAGAAAAAGAGAGAAAAATTGAGCAAAAAACAAAGAAAAGAGTGAAAAGAAAGTGAAAAAAGAGAGAATAAAAAAAGAGTGACAAAAATAACTGAGAAAAACAAAGAGCGAAAATAATAAAAAGAAAAAGAAAAAGAAACCGAGATAAAAAAATAAGAGAAGATGGAGAGATAAAATTTGAAAGGGACATTTAAAAGCCGGGATGAAACATGCAACCGTTCAAACACATGGTACAAACGTTTAACTGTTAGGTGCATTGCATCCCCAATATGTGATTCCATATGTGTTAATTGTCTCAAACTAACCCGGTTGTTGTGTGTGCAAATAAGACAGGTCATATTTAAGTGGTTGGTTTTGTGGTAGTTTGGCTTCTCGTCCTTTACAATATCCAAAGGTAGAGATGGCCTCCGCAAGTAATCTGACAATCATCGGTCCCGAGGATAGCCCGGCATCGGCTATTCCGCATTCGGAATTAGCAACTGCTCAAGAAAACAGAATGTTGCGTCGTTCCATGTTGAAAATGTGGGACGCCTGGTCTAATGGTAGGGAACCGCCAAGTGTAATCCCTGATTTTCCTGAGTGTATTCCCGGTTCAGATGGGCTTTCGAACATCCTTGTGCCCAACCCACTCATCCCATGTGGGCACCCTGTAATGCCACCTAATGGCCTCAGAATGCCTTCTGTGGATCACCCCCAGGCGCCGGATTCAAGGGCACCGCCAACAATGTTTGATGCACCACCAATTTTCACCACGGCACAGCGCGAAACTCATACCCTCAGCACTCGCAATAAGAGTCTCCCATGGGTCATCAAAGAACAATGAGAAACCCTGAGCAGGCAGAAATGGCTCCGAGGATGAGAAGCCTAGAGCAAAGCTTAAAAAACATGCAAGGTTTGAGTGGTCAGAAGAGTGTCTCCTACTCCGATTTATGCATGTTTCCACATTTCCACCTACCGGTTGGTTTCAAAACGCTAAAGTTTAGAAAATATGACGGGCACGGAGACCCGATGGCTCACCTGAAACGATATTGTAACCAGCTGAGGGGTGCTGGTGGAAAAGAGGAGTTGCTAATGACCTACTTCGGAGAAAGCCTCACCGGAATCGCTGTTGAATTGTATATGGATAAGGAAATTACCCATTGGAATGTGTGGGATGATTTGGCCCGAGACTTTGTCCGCCATTTCTAGTATAATATGGACATCGCTCCCGACAGGAACTCTTTGTCTAATTTGAAAAAGAAAACTGCGGAAAGCTTTCACGAATATGCTGTCAAATGGTGTGAGCAAGCTGCCAGGGTAAAGCCTTTAATGGACGAAGCAGAAATGGTTACGGCCTTCCTACTGGCCCAAGAGGCGGACTACTTCCAGAACATAATGTCTGCTATGGGTAGTCCGTTCGCCGAGGCTATCAAAATTGGGGAGATGGTAGAAAATGGTTTGGAAACGGGCCGGATCTTGAGTCAAGATGATTTTAAGGTTGCATCACAGGCCGTTCAAAATGGTTCAGAGGGTTTGATGAACAGAAATGAGATAGAAGAGGGAGCTATGATGGCTTCGAGCTCGGAGGGGGCTCGCAGGGCATTCAACCAATCATACATGCTTCCTAATGTCCCACAACACTATTATCCCTATCCAGATGATGTTGCATATGCCATGGCACCGCCTCCCTATGCGGTGATGAACGCGCAATCTTATACGAGACCACAACATTATACCCGAAACCGAGCTCCACCTCCCAGAAATGCCCATCCTTACCAAGCTCCATATAATACCCAACCAAATGTTCCCCAATACAATCCTCGCCCAAGAGAGCCTTTCAAAAAGAATCAGTTCACCCCTATAGGTGAATCATACTCTAGCTTGTTCCAAAAATTGGTCAAGATAGGTCTGCTGCAGCCAGTGGCCCCAAACCGACCGAACCCCGAGACCCCCTCGCACCGGGCTGATGTTAGATATGAATACCACTCAGGAGAAGTGGGAAATGACACAGAAGATTGTTGGACTCTTAAAAGAGCAGTGGAAGATATCATCGAGGTCCAGGCAATAGTGTTTGGGGATGAAGAAGACCCCAATATGATGAATAACCCCTTGTCTGCTCACACTGGGCCGGTAGTCTGAATGATTGTAAAGATGAAGAATTTGATTCGGCACTGAAGGCCATTGCAGCCATTGCCGAGACAGAAGAAAAGCCAAAAAATGTTCGCCAAGCCTGAAAGTTCACCCATCAGATGGGAGTCTCGGTAGCCAGTCTTGTTATCCTTTATGCGTCCGGATTATCTCAGGGTGTGATCCGGATGTTTTATTTTATTGTCTCACTTTTCGATGTAAACCCTTCTATCTTTAAACTCCAAAATAAAAAAATAAAAAATCAAATGGAATTAATATTTCATTTTCGAAGAATGTCTCTTTTCTTAATCTTGTCTCTTTTCTTGCTATGCTTTCAGTTCTGTTTAAATGCAAATTTCAATAATATGACATGCTTGCGGACTTCATACCCAGATCTTAAAACGTTGTCAGACTTCGAAATGAATCAAGAATTAGAATGCAAATGAAGTTATGTCAAGGAGATAAAACAATAAATCGGAACAGCCAAAGGAAAATTGGTTCAGATTGGAAAGATCCATACATTACTACAAGAGTACTGTCGAAAGAGTGCGTTTGTACTTGGGGTACATCGAAGGAAATGTCCATGAAACAACTGTCAATGCAGATGCAGTCAAAAGATCCTAAAACGTTGTCAGACTTCGAAATGATGAATCAGTAATCCGAATGCAAATGAAGTTTGGTCAAGGAAATAAAACAATGAATCGGAACAGCCAAAGGAAAATTGGTTCAGAATGGAAAGGTCCATATATTACTACAAGAGTACTGCCAAAAGAGTGCGTTTGTAGTTGGGGTACATCGAAGAAAATGTCCTTGAAACAACTGTCAACGGAGGTGCAGTCAAAAGGTACTATGTTTGATCCTCCATATATTTTCAAATGTTCTCCGGTTGGGATGACGAAGGCTTTCATTCTCGCTACCCAAACACCATTAACCCTTTTGCAAACCCTTTGAGCCGGTTACTCTTCTTTGATTACCCTCTTTGGAACCCGAAAGTGTTATTGAAAAATAAAAATAAAAAAAGGAAAAAAAATTTGATTGATTGAAAAATGAAAAGAAAAAAGGAAAGAGGAAAAAGAAGCAAAAAAAATGATGATGAAATGCAAAAAAAGAAGAAGAGGAGAACAAGGAAAGCAAAAGAAAGAAAAAACAAAACAAAACAGAGGGAAAAAAACAAAAATCAAAAACAAAAACAAAAGTTCCCTGAACTACGTTTGACTTGATTCTGAAAGGATATTTAGGCAGCCTCTCCCTGGGGTTCAGTCACACCAAAATAAAATTCCGCATTTCCCCAAGAGTTTAAGTTGGGGCAAATGTTATGTCCAGCGACGTTTTCGCATAAAAGGTTCCAAAGTTGTAATTCAATACAAATTCTTTTCACTAAAACCCTGTTCAAGCCCTTCCGATCAATCGGCAAAGATGTCTAAAGTTGGAGGATACAGTGTCGGATCTAGTGCAAGCAAATGAGAGAAATAAAATAAGGGAGTCTTATCTGTGAAAACCCACAAGGGCACTATGAGGCGACGGTAAGTAGAGAAATTAAAAATGAGAGAGTCTTGTAAGTGAAAACTCGCAAAGAGCACTACAAGGTGATGGTGAGAAGAGAAATGAGAGAGGTCAGTTGGTGAAAACCTGCAAAGGGCACCACTGATCGAAAAGGATAATGGGTCACTGATATGGAAACAGTCTGGGGCAAGGTTTCTCAATCCCGAAGTGATAGTTGTGATGAATGTCTGAGAGTCGGACGGTTTACACAGATCAGGCATCCAGTCCAAAAGGCATGTCATGTTCATTGAAGTCTGCATGCACTCCAGATAAGTCCTTCCTTCCTTCCCCGAAAGGGATACCTCTCGTTTAAATTCATTATACATTCTGTAATTTATTGTTTTTCAATCCCTTTCGATCTAACTCTATTCCTGAAATAAGACAAAGAAACGATGGCAAGACTAATTTACACGGATCTCATTTGACACGGGCTAATATGCAAAAGGCACCCAGTCTCGTCAGGGGCATCAAGTCGATCTCGACTGGCCATAGCGGTCAATGCTTCAAACTCAAAACCCTTGAATGGTAAAAATCAAATTGAAGTGCCTATAAAAGACGAATGAAGTTGAAAAGTTGAGTCCCGCGTGGCTAACCATATCGGCAAGGTCTGAAAAGCCAAAATACTCCAAATTCCCTAAGGCTAAAGTTGAGGGAAAAATAAGAAATGAAAGGCCGATGAAGGCAAAATAAAGTTGAAAAATGTTAAGTTCCACGACTAACCGNAAAATAAAGTTGAAATGTTGGATCTCACATGGCCGGTCACCGCGACAAATATGGAAAGCTAAGGTCCCCGGGTTCGGAAACGAAACCCAATCCCCAACAAACAAGCAAACGGCTAAGATCTTCGTCAAAGAGGCTGAGATCAAGCAGCTTGAAATAATCAAGGCCGCAAAACCAACCACCGTTTCAAACTAACAAATTGTTCTTTATTTAAAAATATGAAACAAGTGCAACTCAAAAGCAACCGTGCAAAAAGCAGGTGCAACCAAAAGGAATTGCGCAAGAGCTAGAAGGAGCTCTGCAGCATTGACTCCAAAGAAAGGGAAGTTTCCTCCAAAAATCTTTTCCCGCATGCATAAAAAATAAAAATAAAATGAAAAAAAAGGAAAAAAAAGAGAGAAGAATTGAAGCTGAAAATGACTCAAAGTAGTATGGGGCCTCCAATCCCCAACTACACATTTTCCCGACATGGTTGTACACGCTCCCTAGTGGATGCCAATTAAGGGTATACATTCCCTAATTGATAATTTCTTTTCCAGTTGAGGGTATACACTCCCTAATTGATGTTTTACTTTTCCAATTAAGAGTATACACTCCATAATTGATGTTTTACTTTTCCAATTAAGGGTATACACTCCCTAATTGATTTTCTTTTCCCGAAATGGGTGCACACCTCCCTATTCGATGCTAATTAAGGGTATACACTCCCTAATTGATGTTTTACTTTTTTAATTAAGGGTATACACTCCATAACTGATGTTTTACTTTTTCAATTAAGGGTATACACTCCCTAATTGATTCTTTTCTTTTCCAATTGAGGGTATACACTCCCTAATTGATTTTCTTTTCCCGACATGGGTGCACACACTCCCTAGTTGATGCCAACTAAGGGTATACACTCCCTAATTGATGTTTTATTTTCCAATTAAGGGTATACACTCCCTAATTGATATTTTTATTTTCCAATTAAGGGTATACACTCCCTAATTGATGTCCTGCTTTTCATATTAAGGGTATACACTCCCTAAATGATGTTTTTCTTTTCCAATTAAGGGTATACACTCCCTAATTGATGTTTTACTTTTCCAATTAAGGGTATACACTCCCTAATTGATGCTTTTCTTTTCCAATTTAGGGTATACACTCCCTAATTGATTTTCTTTTTCCGACATGGGTGCACACGCTCCCTAGTCGATGCCAATTAAGGGTATACACTCCCTAACTGATGTTTTACTTTTCCAATTAAGGGTATACACTCCCTAATTGATGTTTTACTTTTCCAATTAAGGGTATACACTCCCTAATTGATGTTCTGCTTTTCTAATTAAGGTTATAAACACCCTAATTGATGTTTTACTTTTTCAATTAAGGGTATACACTCCCTAATTGATGTTTTACTTTTCCAATTAAGGGTATACACTCCCTAATTGATGCTTTTCTTTTCCAATTAAGGGTATACACTCCCTAATTGATTTTCTTTTCCGGACATGAGTGCACACGCTCCCTAGTCGATGCCAATTAAGGGTATACACTCCTTAATTGATGTTTTAATTTTCCAATTAAGGGTATACACTCCCTAATTGATGTTTTACTTTTCCAATTAAGGGAATACACTCCCTAATTGATGTTTTACTTTTCCAATTAAGGGAATACACTCCCTAATTGATGTTTTACTTTTCCAATTAAGGGAATACACTCCCTAATTGATGTTTTACTTTTCCAATTAAGGGAATACACTCCCTAATTGATGTTTTACTTTTCCAATTAAGGGAATACACTCCCTAATTGATGTTTTACTTTTCCAATTAAGGGAATACACTCCCTAATTGATGTTTTACTTTTCCAATTAAGGGAATACACTCCCTAATTGATGTTTTACTTTTCCAATTAAGGGAATACACTCCCTAATTGATGTTTTACTTTTCCAATTAAGGGAATACACTCCCTAATTGATGTTTTACTTTTCCAATTAAGGGTATACACTCCCTAATTGATTTTCCTCTTCCGATATGGGTGCACACGCTCCCTAGTCGATGCCAATTAAGGGTATACACTCCCTACTTGATGTTTTACTTTTTCAATTAAGGGTATACACTCCCTAATTGATGTCTTTCTTTTCCAATGTCCATCATTGTTAATTGCGAGTTTGAGTTAATGTTGAACTATTTTTGATGCATAAAGTTAGAATATATTCGTGTGGCATGGTCACGATACGTAAATTCAAATTTGGGTGGGCATTTCATGTGACCCGACCATAACTTCGAAGATTAGAATGAACATGTTACGAATCGCAGGTGCATTTCATGCGACGCAGTTCACAACATGTACCAAAATGACAAGTGTACGATATCGTGACTTGTTTCAAAATAATCCCATATATATCAAAAGCGGTTTATGTACATATCCTATAAGTTAAAAATACCTTTTTTTAGATAGAACTTATAAAACTTAGAAAGTAATCAAATATTGCTTCAAATAAGCATTTTAAACCGTCACGACCATAGTCATGACTATATAATCTACACTCGGGTGTGGCAACTCATGTCCCCGACCCTAACTCCAAACAATAATAAAATCAGATGTCGTAATCGTGGGTGCATTTCATGTGGTGCAGTTATGGTGTGTCCCAAAACAAACAAGTGCACGCTATCGTGACTTGTTTCAAGATAAAACCATAAATATTAAAAGCGACTTAAAAATTTAAAAAGGCTAAATGCATAATAGGCTAAAACACGCAAACAATCAGATAATATAGGTCAAATATTAATAGTAAGTGACCATGCTAGAACCACGGAACTCGGGAATTCCTAACACCTTCTCACGGGTTAACAGAATTCCTTACTCGGATTTCTGGTCGTAGACAAATTAAAACAGAGTCAAAATTTTCTCGGTTTGGAATTTTAAAATAAAACAGTGTTCCGGAGCATCGTCAAAAATCCGGGTGGCGCTCTGAACACTAAAATAAATCCCAAATCCGAATTATGTCACTTAAACTGTAAAAACACCTTTATTACCCTTCATTAAACCGGGGGTGAAAAAAGGAGGTGTGACAAGTTTTAGGTCATAGTCTTATTTTAAATTTTAGAACCCACACACTCCAGATCCTAGCTCCGCCTCTGAGAGCAATTCAAGTTTTTCGGCAAATTCCTTTTCATATATTGACTCAACATATCAGATCTTTGGTAAAATCACTTGGGTTATAGAAAAAAAATCGAGAATGGGGTTGTTTATATGGTTTCTCGGTGAGTAATTGTCGGTGGTGGAAACTAATGGATAAAATGAATAATTCTAATGTAATGTCGATTATAATACAATTTTTTAAGGATAAAAAAAAAGACCAAAACAATTAGCAAACAAAAATTCCTAAATATAAGTTCGACCTGGAGAGAAGAGGGGAGAGATGAGACAAAAAAGCAAAAGGGTATAACTAAATCCCTTGATTGAAGGCACTAATAATGGATTGAGACCTTTTAAAGGTAGATCGTATATATTTTGTAGCTAAAATGTATTTAGGTGGGATAAATACAAAACCTTGCACATTTTTCGTAATAAGGTTTCAAATAGTGTATAGGAGCAAAAAAAATCCCTTTTTCAATTATCAGTCCAAAATCTAGCTAGCCCATGCTATTTGTACTACGTAGGCCCAAGTACTAATGTAAAAATTGCACGGGGAACCTTATTTGGTCGCCCCCATTTAACATATACCCACTTTTTAAAAAAGGTTTAACTTGTACCCACTTTTTAAACAATTTTAGGCTTCTTTCTCCTCCTCCTTCATTTTCTTCTTCTTCTAATAATAATAATAATAATAATAATTTTATATGGTGGTTGTGAATATATTTTAATGTAGTTTATGGTATTTTACAATGGTGAGCTGTTATGACGCTTTATTTTTTACTATTGTTTAGGGTTTCTTCTTCTTATATTTCTTAATTGCAAAATGGGTTAATTAGATTGATTTTGTTTTGACAAATTGATGATTGAGGTTTGTTCCTGATGATATTAGGAAGTTATATTTCAAATTTGAGCTCATTTGGAGTAGATTTAGGTATTAAATCGTATATTGGATTGTTATAATTCGAAGAGCAAATTTCTATTTCTAGGCAATTTTCACTTCAGACTTATTGGCCTTAAGTGAATGAAAACGTTTGTTTCACTTCAGACTTTTTGACCTTAAGTGCATCTGAAGTGCAATTTTTCACTTCAGACTTATTGGCCTTAAGTGTAGCAAAACGTTTGTTACACTTCAGACCTTTTGGCCTTAAGTGCATCTGAAGTGCAATTTTTCACTTCAAACTTATTGGCCTTAAGTGCATCTGAAGTGCAATTTTTCACTTCAGACATATTGGCATTAGGTGAATGAAAACGATTGTTGCACTTCAGACTTTTTGGCCTTAAGTGCATTTGAAGTGCAAGTTTTCATTTCAGACTTATTGGCCTTAAGTGTATCTGAAGTGTAATTTTTCATTTCAAACTTAATTAGCCTTAAGTGGATGAAACTGTTGGTTGCACTTCCGACCTATTTGGCCTTAAGTGCATTTGAAGTGCAATTTTTTCACTTCGGGCATTTTGTTAACTTCAGACCCCAACAAGTCTGAAGTTGATCGTAATGTGGGTACACTTGCAAACTTTTTTGTAAAATGGGTACAGGTTCAGTTGTGACCCCAAAATTGGGTATAGATGCAAAAGCCCCAGTAATCGTAAAAATTGCACGGGGCGCCTTATTTGGTCGCCCCTTTTTAACCTGTAGCCGCTTTATTTTTCTGTTTGCACTCGTACCCATTTTTTTGTTAAAAGCCTTTTAAAAAGACAATTTTTCCCTTCTTTATTAAAAGACTACTTTCTCTCCAAGTATACGCCAGTCCTCTACTGTCTCTGTCTCTCTCTCCTGTTCTTCGCGTTTTTTATTCAAACGGTTTTCGTGCTGAAATTTTTACAAATGAACTAAATAACTTCAGCATCTTCTGCTGAAGTTTTTGAAAAAAGCTTTATGACAAAATTAATGAGTCTAGGACAAAACTTCAGCTAATTTAGTTCTGAAGTTTTTACAAATTAAATAAACAACTTCAGCATTTTCTGCTGAAATTTTTTAAAAAGCTTTACGACAAAACTATTGAATCCAGGATAAAACTTCAGCATATTTAGTGCTGCAGTATTAGCAAATGAACTAAAAAACTTCAGCAACTTCTGATGAAGTTTTTGAAAGAGCTTTATGACAAAACTAATGAATCCAGGACAAAACTTCAGCTTATTTAGTGCTGAAGTTTTTACAAATTCATTAGACAATTCAGCATCTCCTGCTGAAGTTTTTGAAAAAGTTTTACGACAAAACTATTGAATCCAGGACAAAACTTTAGCATATTTAGTGCTGAAGTATTAGCAAATGAATTAAAAAACTTTAGCAACTTCTGCTGAAGTTTTTGAAAAAGCTCATGACAAAAACTTCAGCATGTTTTGGTAATTCATTTCTCCCGTTCAACTCGTTTTTCCTGAAGTTTTTAAAAATGAACTAAACAACTTCAGCATTTATGATGAAGTTTTCGAAAAACTCATGACAAAACTATAGAACGCAGGACATAACTTCAGCATATTTTAGTGATGATGTCTTAGTAAATGAACTAAAATACTTCAGCTTGTTTAGACTGTAAGAAAAATACTTCAGCATTTTTGGTGTGAAGTTTTCGCGAATTTTATTTAGCAAATAAACCGAAAACTTCAGCATGTTATGTAGTACAAAACTTCAGCATATTTGAATTTTTAGCTTTGACGTTAAATTAGGTTTAACGTGAAGAATCTTCCGCTTCACTTAAAAATTCAATGTGAAAAAAATTTAGAATGCAAATTCATTTGTTAGTGAAATCTATCAGTGAAAAGTTCATGTTTCATCCGTCAAACAACTTCATGCAAGTGTGAATTACGAAAATAATTATAGAAACATATATCATGAAGATCAATCAGTTTCAAAAACTAATTTGAACTCTGAAGATGAATTATAATACTTACAATATTTTTTGTAATTTTGAATTTCGAATTTGAATCTGGTTCAAATTTCTGGTTTGCGATAGAAGATCTGAGAAGAGACGGAGTGATGGAGGAGAACCGTAAAGTGATTTATGTGTGACGCATCTTTTATATGTTTTGTCAGGGGTATAATTGTCATATTGCTACGGATTTTTTTTCAGTTGTTTATCAAATTAATAATTTTTAAAAATAAGATATAGGTTAAAAATGGCTGGTATATAGGGTATGACTGCAAACGCCCCGATAATCTTACTTACTACAAAGCCCATATAGAGACCCATTGTAATCAGGCCGTACCCAAACAACAACTAGGCCCGCTTGAACTTTCAAGAACATTCTCCAACTCTTTTGTTCCCACAATATCCGACCACCTTTGAACTGCTGACATTTTCTCTCTTCTATCTACTAAGGCGAAAGTTCAGTTTTTGGGACAAAAGAATTTAAGATTTTCTGGTACGGTTTCTATAATTTCATTAATCTTTTAATCATGGGGTTTCCCTGTTTGATCGGCAATTCATTATTATGTTTATTTTTCACACTTTTTCCCATGATTTGCAGGATTTTGGTGAGAGGGTAAGAACAATTGTACTGATGATTCGAACGGAAACTTTAGTTCCTGCTCTAACCAAATTCAAAATCATGTTTCCAGCAGGAGGGAAATTGGGTAAGTTTCTCAATGTTATGCTTTCTTTATGTACGAGCACTAATTATATACGAAGGAGCAACGGTAAAGTTATATTCGCATGACCTATATGTCAGGGTTCGAGCCGTAAAGCAGCCTTAGTGTAGGCTGTCTATATCACACCCCTACATCACACCCGTTGGGTGCGGCCCTTCCCCGAACCCTGTGTAGATGCAAGATGCTTCGTGCGCCTAACTGTATTTTTTGACTAATATATGATTACCTACATAACAAATATACACTCCACTTTATTTAGATTTTTGTCTAGATACAAGTTTATATGTTAATTTGACATATTATATTAGTGGCTGTAGAGAATATATCTAACTAATATTTCCTATGTTCCAATTTATGTGACACTCGTTTCCTATTAGTCCATTCCAAGAAAATGACATATTTCTATATTTGGATATAATTTAATCATTTAATTTTGAACGACTATTAAACCCTCAATGAGTGGCTTTTATATACACAAATATTATGGCTTGTTTAAGATTACAAGGTACAAAAGTCTTCATTTCTTTATTAAACCCGTTACGGAATCAAACTGCGTCACATAAATTTAAACAGAGTGAGTATCAAAAGTCAGTTTGATAGAAAAATTGACACGGAAATGTTTAATATATGAAATTTTAAATGAATTTGAATTTTTGAAATTTTTGAAAATTGTATAAAATAATATTATCACTGGAATTTTGTCGAGTATTTTAGGGATGTTCCAAAGCAAAGAGTGTCCTATAAATTTGGACAAAGATAGAATGGTTATTACAAATGTGCAAGAAAATTGTAGTTAAAGATATTGGTGTTTGACTACTTGATTTACTGATATATTCGTCTTGATAAACTGACTAATTGCAACATCGATACAGTTGGAACAATGATCCCTAAGAAGCAAGCAAATGATGATGCCGGAGAAGCCCAGATGAAGGCGGATAACATGGAACCCCTTGTTGCTTTTAGCAGGCCACCTCCAATCCCTCCTTTCCTTGGACCTCTAGTTGCTCTTTCACTGCTTGAATCACGGTCGAGACAAGATAGCAACGATGATTGACAGCTGACATAGTTAACGGCATATGTGCCTTCTTCTGCCTATAGAAGTAAGAAACTTTTGAAGGTTTTAGAGTCTTATTAAATGTGACGTCTATCTTGTCTACTACCTTTATGTAGGAAAAATAAGTCGTTGAAATGTTGTCCAATGTCTTGAATTGGCAAGCTGTGCATATCTTCTACTTGTGGAACATCTCTATAATGTAAAGGAATAACTTGTAGATAAGTGTAAGAACGGTGATTGTGATACTCCATAACTTGAGGTACCAGGCAATAATTGGACCTATGCTTGGCTTGAGAGCCATATTGTAGATAGTTGGTACCACTTGGGGGTTCATCAAGAACAACCCTGCATAGGAAATTTTTTTGGCCCCCTTGAGAATATTTTCTTCTCTTGTTGGTGAAAGTATAAAGAATATTAAAGAAATTAACATACATGCTGCCTCAGGGAAAGTATCAAATACTGAAATGACTTTCTGGAACACGTCCTGCTTTTTGTCAAGAACATGAACACCACGTGTGTTAATGAAATAGGAACTGAACAAAGACATCTTGTTGATGAATTAGATTTTATAATTTGTGCTTTTTCTGAAATATAGAAAATTGGTGGTGTTCGTACCAAAGCAAAGCTTCCTGGTTTGATTGGTGATTCAATGATTACCTGAGCTTTCCTGTATAAAATTTCCATTTCTGGAACTTTTAGTACTTGTGTGGAGGACAAAGTAATAGTCTTAAAAGTTAACATGGCTTCAGAAAAGTTTGAAATTTACTTTATAATTAGTTGTTCACCATCTCTTGATAACTCGTAGCAGCTGCAGCCTCTAGTGAAAGGAACTTGTTTCTTCTTCCACTCTGTATTTACCAAAATATAGTTTCTCAAGTTTCAACTTATATGCATTTTCGCTAAATGTGAGAAATAGGTGATTTGGCCTTACCTAAGTGCCAGTTTACAACAGTTGTAAGATGAACTCCTTCGTAAATTTGTTCAATGCAGAACTTTGTGTTCTTACCCATGCATGTGGTTAGTTTCTCCAGAAATTTCATAGCCTCCTGCATATATTTGCAAATAGGAGCTTCAAGAATTAGAAAAATTACTATAGTTTCATGTTTTTCTGAGAGAAGATTGAGGTTACCCTTCTCCCTTTGAATGGTCGAGTATAGGAGAAATCATCAAAGAAACAATCTTCAGATATGAGTAGTGCTAGTTGGTTCAGGTCGTTGCTGTTGATGCTAGAGTAGAATTTCTTGATTGTTTCGGATGGAGAACACGGACTCGTGCCATTATCAGGATTTGACATTGAAAATGTGACCAAACAGTTTGATTTTCTCTTGATGCCTCGTGTATCAAGTTTTCGTTGTGATAGTATTTTAACTGGTTCATGGTTAGCCTTTAACAGAGGGATACTCCGGCTACGCCTAAACTCTGGTTTGGACCATAAAATATGTTGGAGAAGTTGGCTTGAAAATGCCATTTTTAATTGATATAGTAGCACTATAGAAACTAGTAATAATAATCTATTTATTAACCCATGATTGAGAAAGTGTAAAGACTTTGGTCTATGCCTTGGCATTGAGGAAAGGAATTGCTGGTTGTCCTATTCTTTCCCTAAAATTGTTGCCTTTGATGTTCTCTGCCTTGCTCTGTACCTAAGGAAAGGAATTGCACAACATAACACGAGGTTTACTTTTTTCTTGGTTTATTTCTTATATCCTATTCTTTATTTTTTGTTTTTTTGAGGGGTTTGTTGGGGGGAGCATTTTAGCCGTTTGCCCTTTTAAAGTATTTTTATTAAAAATGTTGGTGCCATATTCCGTTACATACTTTGATCTTAATATTTGAACCTTGCATTCTAGGTGAAAATCTGTTCTGGACAGTGGAAAACTGTCACAAGAAAGGGAGGAAAAGATGTCTAAATACAAGAAATCAATGAAATTGACACTGCACAAAACTCTCTAAAAGCCTTGAGGTTACTCGACTCTCATCGGTCAATCTCCTGTCATTGTTACATTTTTTCCTCAAGACAGAGAATTTGCTGGCGGAATTTGAACGTCTGAGGGGCGGCAATGGTGAATATGGCCGCCAGCGAATGCAACGCCATGGCTGCTACCCTTGTTTTAACTTAGGAAGTGGCCTTTGACCTTTGACCTTCTTGTCGAATAACAAAAAACTTGTTGCTACATCGTGTATCTTAGGCGCCATATGACAGGATTTGATTCTACGAGTGGTTCGTTTTGAGTACAAACGAAGAAATTTCGAACAAAAGGATTAGTTGAACGCGTATCGACAAGAAATTTTGACAATCCAATGGAAAGAAATAGGAGTTTTGGTTACTCATTCAAGAAACAGCGGCCTTTTTCTTTGTAGCTACGTTGTTAGGGTAGCTAATGACAAAAGGACAATTTGTTAGCAACCTTTTGTAGTAGCTTCATCACACTAGGTAAGGCAGTGGGGAAGCATGACAGCTAAATTTTTCTTGACCAGAAAGATTCACTATCAGGATTCTACTAGTATTTATTTTCATTTTCAATTATTAGTCGACTATATATTAAGTTAACAAAATAAATCCCTGCAATTTATTTGTCAACCAATTAGTTGAGTCTACAATATTTGGCAACTAATCATTTCTTAAAATACAATAGAGTGGATTGTTAGCTAACAGAGATGAAGATTAGGATGGATTAATCATGGCTTGCTTGTAAGGTGACCTTATCCTATAAAGTGAAAACAACAAAAAAAAAGTTGGTTTTATATTCATTAAAATAAAATAAAAAATTCATGCTGCTGTTTCCATGCTACTATTACCTTGTGACAATGATTGCAAACAAGCAATATATATGTGTGTGGGGGAGGGGAATCACTAAAAATTTAAAAACAAATTATATTTTCTCAAGTGTTATGGGTTCATGATAAAAATTTACAGTTAAAACCGATAAATATAAATTTTAGATTCACTTTTTCATAGTAATGTACTTATCCTCTTGACATCGTGAATTTGCCTCTACTCCTTTCGTGTTACCCATACACTATTACACCTCAATCCACCACAAATTTCCATGAGCATACAAACATAAATTTTTTCTTACGACTGTAATATAGTACAATTCTCTGTTGGTAACAGGGGACAAGCTTTTTGACCATATGTAGCAGAATCGAGTCATGACTAGGCTGTTTCAATTTCGATTGTAACGCTTAAAAAATGAAGAATTGTGTCTTAAGATAACCCAATTTTTGTATATCCATTGTCAAAAGAGTATGTTGGAAAAAAAAATCTTAGACGATAGATTTCTATTTCAATTGTCCGCCGCATGCTTTCTGTCTAATGTAGCAAATGAAAACCAGACAACCCAGAATGTATACTAAAAACAGCCTCGTACATCTGTCAAATCCACACGAGTTCTTCTCACTCAGACAGGCTTATACTATTATACGTAGAAAAATATTGTCACCTATTATACGTCAATGAATAAATAATAATTTGACGATTTCTAGATGCCACCGGTTGGGGAGAAAGGAATCTTTATAGCCAGACAATCCTTCTGGCATGCCACCCAACCCCCTACCTATAGTCCAAAACAAATGCAGGTGCAGCTATATTTGGAGGTTCAATTGAATTTAATATTTTTAATAAGAAATATAAATATATGCAAGGAATTGCTAATATTATATTAATATATTATATTCAGGGCTCATTTAATTTCAAAAATATAAAGGTTTGAACCTATCAAGTTTAAATTTTGAATTTGCTGCCCATCCAAAATTATTTTAAAATTAAAAATGAATTCAGAATTTGAACGAAGATATTGGATTCACGTGAACAAGCAGGGGACAGTGACAATAAACCTCTCCCAGACAAAATTCTCTCTTTCCTGGTCTGGATTAAGTTACTACACTACTATATAAAGAACCAAACAGGTTCAAACAAAAGCAAACCATCTCACAACAATCTTATCCCAATTCAGAACTTGAAACATCTTCAGTCATATTTGAGCTTCAAAATCATGAATCACAAGATTGATAGAGATGCTGAAGCAGCAATAGAAGGTTTTAGGGGTACAAAGCCATTACCGAGAAGGGGTCAAATAAAATCAAGAATTGCAGCAAATGCTTTCCATTCCATCATTTCTGTGCTGTCAAAAGCCTCTTCACATCATCATCATCATCACCATTCTATCAGGAAAAGCTAAGAATAGTGAATTGGAGATATAGAAATCTTGAAAATAAATCAACAAATTGTAGTATTTCTTATTTCCTTTTCTATGCCCTGTAACTTAATAGAAATTTTCTGTTAGGAATGTTGATATATTATGTACAAAGATATCTTTGATATTTCTGCAAATTAACATATACCCTATATTGGGTGTCATTGAAAAAGCAATAGTGGAATTTATGTAAGCTGAAACTATAAATTACTTGTTCCAAATTAATCAAATAATCTTTTTTTTTTTTTAAAAGGTGAGATTGAGAAAGCAATAGTGAAATTTCTGTTCAGACTCTCTTACGACTCCCTAAAATCATCTTATTTTGACAAAATATTTTTCTTAAAAGTATTTTTTTTTAAAAATACTTTATGTGAGAAGCAGTTTGTGTTGGTTAATTAATTTGGAAAACACTTTTGAGTAGTAATTAGTATTTGATCAAGCTTTTGAAAATTACTTCTCAAAAAGCTACTTTTTGTTGCTTCTCAGAAATCGTTTCTACTTCTCAAAAGTATTTTTTTCCATCTAAAAGCTTGGCCAAACACCTCAATTTTTGGCTAAAAATACTTTTGACCAAAAAAAAAAAAAAACCTTAGCCAAACAAGCTATTAGTCAATCGTATTACTGCGCGTGGCGGGGACACTTTCAATCAAGTGGTGTGAATGGACCACCGCTTCGCGCTTTGCGGAATTTTGTGTTATAAATATTTGAAGAGTCCAGAACCTAAATGTGATTCTTTTGGACATGTAGAATCGAAATAAGTGTTAAAAAAAGAGTGATATTTCTATATATAGTGCTCTTTTAAAGAGCGCTATACTTTAACGTTCGTTTTGAACATTAAGGTATAGCGCTCTTCTAAAGAGCGTTATATATATAACGCCTTTAATAATCGCGCTATGTATAGCGTTGCTTATAAAAGCGTTATATGTATAGTGTTTTTATAAATCGCGCTATACATACATAAGTAGTTGTCCAACACTCTTGTCTTTTTGTGGGACGGGTGGGGTCCACTCGATTTTTTATCGACTTAATTGGCTAGGTCCCACATCCTAGTCAAGCCTTCTATTGTTGTGAGTTGCTTGTTTCAGACTCAAATTTTCATTCTTCAACTTTTCGAAAAAAAATAAATCGAGGTATTCCGATTTAGTTTATGTCGAAACTCGTATAAATAATGCATATTAGGTGTTTTGAATGTTTTTCATGTTGTTTTGTATTTTTTTGGCGATTAAACTGATATGTCATTTTTATCCGGACTAAGATATTAGTGTTCTAAAAAAATATTTAAAAATTGAGAAATCATTAAATAAATTACTTTTACTCATGTTTTATATGTATTTTCGTGAATGTTTTGTGATTAAAATGTATCTGTTGTTTTTATCTAATTTAGATTATTTATTTGCTTAAAGACTAGTAATATAGTTCCCTTTTAACGTAGTAAAAAGTAGAGCCTTTTAGCGTAGTATCCCTGTTGTTTAAGTATTTCTTATACTGATAGATCAAATACAAACTCTGTCCAATTTACAAAACTTAACTATTTAGTTTACAAAAAAAATATAAAATTATGAAACTAACATGTAAAATAATAAAACTAACACATACAAGAATTCAGGATAGCTTGGTGCTACTGGGCCTCAAATATCGAGTCTGGAACCCATATGTGAATACTCTATCCCATTAAATATTGTATAAGTATAAAACTTAATTATTTAATTTACAAAAAAAAATATAAAATTATGAACCTAACATGTAAAATAATAAAACTAACACATACAATAATTCAAGATAGCTTGGTGCTACTGGGTCTCAATTATCGAGCCTGAAACCCATATGTGAATACTCTGTCCAATTAAATATTGTATAATTATAAAAATTAATTATTTAATTTACAAAAAAACATATAAAATTATGAAACTAATATGTAAAATAATAAAACTAACACATACAAGAATTCAGGATAGCTTGGTGAACTGGGCCTAAAAAATATCGAGTCTGGAACCCATATGTGAATACTATGTCCAATTAAATATTATATAATTATAAAAATTAATTATTTAATTTATAAAAAAACATATAATTAATGTTGTTTAATTTACAGTAGACGACATGGACGTGCCCGCCTATGCATCCCAGACTTTTCTGCGATGAGCTATTAGTGTTACAGGGCGATCTTAGGTCCGCCCACATATGGGAGGGAGAGTTATTAGCCCAGACTCTCCGCGCCAGGAGAGTGGACGACACGTGGGATTTTGTGAAAGGCAAAATTCTCCATCCCCGTGTAGTCCAGCGCCTGCGGGATACGGGCTTCTACAGGCTTTTTGAGATCGAGCAGCTGCAACTCGATTGGTCTTTGGTCACGGCCCTGATAGAGCGGTAGCGATCGGAGACGCACACATTCCACCTGTCCATTAGCGAGGACACCATCACGCTGCAGGACGTGGAGGTGTTATATGGGCCTGTTGATGGACTGCCCGTTGCACTACCGCAGGCCATGAGAGAGATGACGCGTGAGCAGTATTTGGACATGCTGCAGCAGCTCACTGGTTTCAGGCCACGGATAAGACTGCACACTCAGGGGCCAGTCGCCTGAGTTTGACAGCTATTCGACAGCATTTGGAGATATTGCACCCCGACATCACTGGCGAGACAGATGATCTGCATATTCACCGGTATATGAGGTTGTTGTTGCTCCTTATGTTTGGAAGGGTCTTGTTCCCGAACACTTCAGGGAACCTAGTCAGCTTGAGATTTCTTCATCATCTTGAGCGGCTAGATGATTTACCCCAGTACAGCTGGGGTGTTGTTGTTCTCGCCTATTTGTACAGGTAGATGTGTCGGGCGAGCATGGGCACCCAGCATGACGTATGTCGATTTTTGCCGCTGCTACATGTGACAAGATATTCGAATACTCTATTCACTATAACATATCTAGTAAAAATTAATCTTAAATTTTACGCCAACTTTGTATGTTAGGTTTCACAGGCGGAGGTATGTATAGTGGATAGTGGGCGCCGACTGAGTTATGGCTCATCATCGAGGGTGCTAGGGATCTTTCACAGGCACAAGTATGTTTTTATTAGTATTAAATTTAAATTTATTTTTTCTTTTCTCATTGATTTGCCTTAACTTTATTAATTTTCTTATTAAGGTTTCATCCTCGCCCGTCACGGGGCCGCTTTGTGCGATGCTGACCTGGTTGCTACGGATGATTATATCCAGGAGCCCGACGAGATCATGGTAAGATAATTTCAATTGTTGTAACTTAATATATGTTTTCATATACTGAGCTGACTTATTCTTCTGTAGGTTACTACTGGACCTATGGCCCCTTCTACCGGTCCTGCCAGAACTACTGATAATCATGTTGCAGTGCATCCTGCTATAAAGAGGCAACGTAATGAGGATGATCCTGACAGCATAGCCGGGCGGGATGGGATGCGCCTCAAGCCAGCGGCTGCATTGAAGCACACAGGCTGTGGGACACATTGATTTTTTTTCTTTCTTTTTGTATTTGATATAAATATTATTTTATGTAAATAATAGCAACAATTTTTATTGTTTTCATTATATGCGCATTATGTATATATTTTCCCGGTTCTTCGTTATTTTACTGCTGCAACACAAACACAAACACAACAACTTAACATAATTTAAATTCGGCACACATAATGAAAATACATGACATGGAAAGAATAAAGATAAAATACTACACTCAACACATACATTGATTTGTTTAGTCCACTATTCTCTTCTTCAACCACTCAAATTGATCCAACAACTTATTTTTTTCTTCTTCCACCTCTTTTAGTTTCTCATTCAACGCTGCAATTTCCCGTTTATACATAACCTCATCACGTCCATATCTTTTATTCAAATCATAAATATACTGCAAAGTTTTTTTGTAGTATTCCTGCTTACAGGGTTTGTCACACCTCCTTTTTTATACACCCCAAGGGGGTATGGGAGTTTTTCCAATTAAAGTGACATTATTCGAAATGAGATTATTTTATTTATTAGAGTCGCCACTTGGAATAGTTTATTTGGTGTCCCAAGTCACCGGTTTATCTTAAACCCAAATCGAGGAAAATTTTATTTTTTAAAGTCTGCGAACCAGAAATTCTAGATAAGGAATTCTGTTAACCCGGGAGAAGGTGTTAGGCAATCCCGGGTTCCGTGGTTCTAGCACGGTCGCTTAGTGATTATTACTTGGCTTAAATTGTTTAACTACTCATCTTTAGGGCCTCTGTACATTTACCTTTAAACTATTTTTAATCACTTGATTGTTCATAATTAAAGAATTGAGTTGCGCGTACGTATACTCTTTTCCTTTGGCACGTCAAAAATCATGTCACGCGAACGTGTCCATAATTAATAACGCTTTGTTTATTTATATTTTTTTTTTTTTAAAAAGTTTGATTGAAGTTGCGTGAACACATACTTTGAGTTACTTTTAGAATTAAATTCGCAATTATGTTACGCGAACGTATACATAATCACAATACTAGTCTAAATCGATCCTAAAGCAAACCACGATTATTCAATTTTTAAAAAGCAACATTGGTGAGGGCCATGGATGATT
>MDKJ01241770.1:0-10177 GCA_005239525.1 Nicotiana knightiana
GACACCAGACTCTGGGTAGTTCTAGATCTATTATATGATTAGTTCGTGGTTCGTTTTTATTCAGTTGCTTATTATTTTATCTTTGGAACTCATTTAAATTTACTTTAAATTTATTTATTGACGCTTAAGAAAATAATCAAAGGAAATTAGCTACTCGAATTCTTACATTGGCTTGCCTAGCAAGTGTAGTATTAGGCACCATCACGATCCCTAAGGTTGGAAATTTGGGTTGTGACAGAAAAGGGGGTAGTATTAGGTTATTTAAGAAAAGAAATAACCTGGACCGTTGATAAAAAATGATCAACGGCCAGGATTTGAGCGGAATTGGGTCGGGTAGGGGTAGGGTTGGGCCTTGGTGTATTATGGCTAGTTTAGTTAGGCATTTGGGTTGGTTAACATAGGCTATAATGAAATAAAAATAGGGCCATTTGTTAAATACCCAAACAAATTAATTAAAATAATTTACAAAAATAGCTGTTAATTATAAAAAAAAGAATTTCATGCATAGAAAATAATATGATAACTTAGTATTTTAAAAATACAAATAATTAATTTCTGGATAAAAATAGTATAAAATCGTATGATTGGGCTATAATATCAAAGTTATTACAATTATAGCCAAAAGACGCCAATTTAGCTAATTATGAAATAATCTGGTCTTAATAGGACCAAAAATAATTAATGAAACCAAGAAATGCTTTTCAAATAATTTTTAATGCAATCTTATAATTATTTATTGGCAATAAAATACTGGATAGATTAATACAAATATAGAAAAATTGTGGAAAAATATCAATTGCTATTGATACATGATTTTGAAGCTATATATGCAAATTTAAAATATTTTGAGGAAAAATTGAGTATCAACACATGTCCACCCTTATCACAATCTTGTTATTCACCCTTATCACTATCAACTTATTTATTTATCAAGAACTTTCACAATTCAGGCCAAGTCTTTCACAACACTTTTATCTCATCAATTGTAAACAGAAAATTGTACTTCTCATAGACTCATCAATATTATCACAAAAATGGAACCAGCAGGAATACATATATATCTCGTAAAACAATGTCAATCCACTCAATCTTTATGTACCACAATAAAACCAAGGAAAACATTAATACTTTTTCAAAAATAATTGTAACCAGACTTAACAATACATTAACAAGCCAAGTAATCATAGAAACAACAATGGACATGAAACAATTAAAACATGAGCAATTAAATTGGAAACGGGGAAGGGATCATGTAAGCAAACAATTTGGTGGTGCATAGATACTCGTCACCTCACCTATACACCACACCCATGCAATTTCACATAACAATTAAATTGGGGATTCCTATTCCCTCAAGTCAAGGTTAAACCAAGCACTTACATCAATTTCGTAGGCCACTCACTGTTCAATTATAGCTTTTCCTCTTGAATTCACCTCCAATACACTCGAATCTAACCATAATTAACTTAATATCATCCATTAATGCTAAAGGAACTAACTTTACTGAAAATTATAATTTTTTCTAAGTTTTCTAAAAAAAAGTTAAAACCCACCCCGGGCCCGCTTGGTTCAAACTTGGGGTTCTGATCAAATTACGTTTACCCATTCATCTACGAGCCCTAATATATAATTAGTTTCAAAATCCGACATCAATTCGAAGTAAAGATTCAATTTTTATAAAATTCCCTAATTCTACCCAAACCCTCAATTTTTACCATGAAAATTCTTAGTTTTTGATTTAAATGTTATGAAAAACATTGCGTAATTGAAAGAGTAAAGTTTAGAATTGATTATCAACAACTTGGGGATGAACTTTGATGAAGAAAATCATCCTTAGGGTTGTTTAGTTCGAAAATTATGAAGAAAAAAGAGTTATGTCGTGTTTAAGAGTGAATTTATATACCTGGGCAGGCCTTCTATGCGTTCGCATAGGGCTGCCCGCATTTGCATAGGGCCAGGCCTTATTGGCCATTGCGATCGCGTGGGGGGGGGGGGCTGCGTTCCCATAGTGTATTTGGGCTCCCCTCCCCAGGCCTAATTTACCTTGTGCGTTCGCATAAGGTCAAGCCCAGGTGAACTCCGTGTTCGCATAGCCCAACATGCGTTCGCATAGAACAAGAAAATGCCCAGCTCAAATTTTACTCTACGCGTTCGCGACTGGAGCCTTGCAAACGCGATGAACAAATAGTTTCACTTCAGATAACAGTAAATCAACAGATTTTTGCAAGTTTAAAACACCATGTAGCTTATCTGAAACTCACCCGAGCCCTCGGGGCTCTAAACCAAATATGCACGCAAGTCTAAAAATATTATACGGACTTTCTCGTGCGATCAAATCATGAAAATAAGATGTAAAACTATGAATTACACCTCAAAACTCATTATTTTTCTCAAGAACACTTAAAGTTCATTATTTCTCAACCGTACGTCCAAATCACGTCAAATAAACTCTGTTTTTCACCAAATTTCATAGTTAATATTTAAATACTATAATAAATATGTACCGGGCTCTGGAACCAAAGTACGGTCCTGATACCAATGGTTTCAAACATTAATTCTTTTCTTTATTCATTAATATTTTAGCAAAATAATTTCTTTCAAAAATTGATTTCTAAGGCTTGGGACCTCGGAATTAATTTCCGGGCATATGCTCAAGTCCCATATTTCACTGCGGACCTCTCGGAATTGTCGGAACACAGATCCGGGTCCGTTTTCTCAATATGTTGACCAAAGTCAACTATAATCAAATTTTAACTCTAGAAATTATAATTTCTCATATTTTCACATAAAAAACTTTCCGCTTTCACGCTCGGACTGTGCACGCAAATCCAGGTATTTAAAATAAATCTTTTTATGGCTCATAAACCTAGAACAGAGTCTAAATTCATAAAATGACCCCTTGGGTCATCACAATAATATACTTTGCCTGAATGATTCTTTTCCCATCGAAATTTGTTATTCAAGATGCATGTATGTATATATATATTGAATGTAGTCTGAATTTTATTATTCAGTGTTTTGACTTATTATGATATATTTAATGTTTTATCTCAACTCCACAATGACTTTATTCAATTTGTCGTATTACTTGTTAAAGTTTTCTTTTGATAGTGATAATACATTAATTTAAAGGATGAAATATGTGTACCTTTTGTTAGAAGGAATTTAATTTCAGTTTTTGGCCAAAATAAGAGATGGATATTTGTTTTATTTTTTGATTAACTCTTGAGTTATTGAGTTTGGTAAACATTTTATCTCTTGCGGTACATGAATGCATGACCTTGTTATTGTATTAATGTCTCTCCTGAACATAACAATATTAGTCTATCTCATAAGAGAATATGTTCTTCAAAATTGAGTAAAACTTATCTGTGCACTTTTGTCTAAATCATATTAATCTGGATAGGATTTCAAGTTGGTCAAGGATGGATCTTAAGGTTCATTGAAAGTAGAGGCACTAGCAACTTGTGGATCCTGTTTGGAAGGAAGTTCGACTAAAGGATGTTTCCCTTCAAAAGGAAATAAAGCTAGTGATAAGCAAGAATGAATCCCTTCTGATTTGTATGGTTAAATGAACATACTCGTAAGAGATAGTTTTGAATAATTTGTGACGTTCATAAATGATTACTCAAAATATTAATATATTTATTTGATGCACCGTAAGTCTAAATGATTTAAGTAATTCAAGTTTTTTAAGACTTGAAACAGAGAAGCACCAAGAAAATATATTAAGTTAATGCAATTTGATTGTAGTGGCGAGCACCTCTCTAAAGAGTTGAATACCAAACTAGATAGTTACGACAAAGTACTATTAGACAAAGATTGCATTTGAAAATAACTTGAAAAGTTCCTTTTAGCAAAAGCTTATTGGCAGAGACTTTTAATAGTCGTGCAAAAGGATAGATGTGAAAGTTATAGATGCATGGTCATGAGTCTAAGTGGGAGATTGTTAGGGTATATACTATTAACCATGGATTTAGATATAGTATATTCTAATAAATGTCATGGTTAAAAGTTTAAGTGGGAGATTGTTGGAATATATACTATTAACCATGAATTTTGGTTTGGATATAGTATTTATTATAGAAAAATTATTTATTCAATTTTAATAAAATTTTAAAAAGATCATATATTCGTCTGTGTCCTTTACTTATATAGTAGATGATTTAGTGTATAGAGTTTAGCTTATATACGGAAGATTAAATCGTCAGTTCTTATAAGTATAAAGATCATATTCACAATCTAATGAAGGAATTGGACAAACCATCAGGTATGATTATAGCACATGATTAAATATAATTTATCTTGATTATGTGAATGGTCTAATTCCGACTTCTTGTGCTAGTACATTTTATATGTATTGAACAGACCAAGTAGAGATAAGTATTTTATACTGACTTAATAAAATAAATTCTCTAACCATTAAATGTACTTATACGCTTAATCTTGATATAATTATTATTAGATGTATATATTATTATTGTTTTGATTTATTAAAAGGCGAGATTCTTTCGTGGTTCAATATGCCTGGTAAATTGGACAATAATGATATACATTAGCGAAGTAATAGTTAGTTGAAGGAATTCATGTCTCGGTCTAGAGATTGATGATACACTTTTATGAAAGCTTATAAGTTTTCATATATAAATCATGCAGGTGGATATTGTATCCGTCACATGAAATAAGTTAAGCAAAAGTCTAAAGGAAATAATCAATGAATTAAATAGTCAGTAATTTAATTTATTTGATTAGTATCTGAATCTTAACATGAGGAGTTAAATAAGGTTTAATGGTAGAATTTCGAAATTGAACTAAGGAGTGTAGTTATGGATTTTCAGTGGAATAATTCGTAGTTTATTATGGTAGTATTAATTCGGATATTTCGAATTAAGTCCATAATAGGAAGCCTCGTTAATTAAATATTATGGTCCCTGATGTGCGCGAATAATTAGGAATTAAATGAAATTCTATTTCTTGGTGGAAAAGGAAGACCCAACAGGTTTAGGAAAAAATTTTAAACCCTAAAACCTGTGGATATATAAAGGGGTCTTATTCAATAAGGAGGATAAGGTTTTTACCACACATTTTTCTTATGAGAAACTCGCTCACACGAGTTTTGCCAATTCCGGGTATTATTTGGGTCACACAGCAGAAGACTGTGGAACTGGAGGATTATCTTGTGGATGACTTTGCTCTTGCTTGGAGGTTCCAATTGCGACTGCAGTCACGTTTCAAGAGATAAATATCGATTTTATGTTCAATTAAAATCTATGATTATGTGTTGTATATATTACATGCAAGTGAACTTGCCTATTCGCTTCCGCTGTTTATACCTATTTTCCATCATATGCTTCCCCTAAAAAAGAAAAATTAAACTAGTACTTAGGTTGGTGGCCCATTGCTTTCACTGATTAATAGTAATACAGTGACTCATGACAATACTTTAGTATTTAACCATAGGGGTAGGTGGCATAGTACGGGAGGCAATTTGAGCCCATGACTTATCCAATCAGCTCAAGGTTGGGTTGGTCATTGATCCGTCTATTTATTGAACTCAGTTCATTTTAATCCAATTCATTTCAAGTCATTTAAAGTTGGGTTGAGTTTTAACCCAAAGTGATCCATAAGTAACTTTGCTAAAATATTTTAAAATTATTATTTTTTATTTGATATGTTATATATGACCGTAACAAAAAGAAAAGTTATTTGATAATTAAACAATTCATAAGAAAATAATACACATTTGTTAAAGCTTGGTAAGAGTTGGACGAGTTGGGCTATGACCTAAATTTTAGTCCAACTTAACTCAACCCATCTCAGCCCAAGTTACTTTTGGCGGGTCAATGATCCGCCCATTTATTAATTCTTTTCATTTTAACTCGTCCAAAACTAATTCAACCCGCCCATTTAACACCCTAAGTAGTACTTCACTAATTAATCCCCCGTACCAATACATATTCATCCATAAATTTTGACTTCTAGTTCTATGTCATGGTCCTCAATCGACTGTTTATCCTTATCTATAGGGGTTCCAATGATCCATGAATTAAACGTGCTGGTAATCTTTTATAGCCGTCCCTAAATTCAATAGTCCGAGTAATTTAAATTTGTGCTAACTAAGTTCATTAAACGAAGTTTATTGATCCGAGGACCTTTCGAAAACAGTCTCTCTACATTCTCAAAGTAGAAGTAAGATCTGCGTACATACTATCCTCCCCAATTTTCACTTATGAAAATATATTGGGCATGTTGTTATATATATAAAAAAAAAAAAATTATCAACAAAAAATATGAAAAAACTTGAGTGGTTGTGAGACATTTTGATTGTCAGAGATGGACTAAAATAGCCAAGACTCTCGAGAAAGGCTTATAAATACGACTTAACGTAAAAGGAAGGAAACGCGTCTATTAAGAATCTCAACTTTGAAGTTTAACTTCAGTAATACAATGGCTGAAAAGGGTCTCTCATATAAACTCGTTATCATTTTCACCACTCTCCTTGTGGTTATTGCTGGTAAGTCATTTCATCCTCCGTCCCGACTTATGCGAATAGTTTAACTTTAAATTTTTCATTTTACTCTTAATGAAATAATTTTATAACCATATAAATATTTATGATTTATTTTATAAATCACAAATTTTAAAAGTGTTTTTTCTTGAACTTCATGTCAGTCAAAGTGTATCCCATACGATGCGGCGGATGGACTACTAATTACATTTACTTAATTCAATTTTGAATTTTGATTATGATTTGCAGCTTGCTCCACGAAAATTCATGTGATGGCCCTAAGAGATCTACCTAAAGATGTATTACCAATTGCAACGAAACTATTTCAAGAACAATATGATGCAACTTGTGGGAAACCTTGTAATACTAGGGACGATTGCTCTACTGGTTGGCTCTGTAGCGAATGTTATAATTTTAGAAAGACTTGTGGGCCACTTATTGGTGATGCTATTATGGGCATGTGATTTCAGTATTACTTCTCCTTCCCAGACTCTATACATCGTGTTACCTCGTATTAACAGAATAACATAGTTCTGTTTTTTTAATAAATAAATAGTCGCGCTACCAATTCAGTGTTGTTCTGGTTGTTGTTGTTGTGTTGTTTTTGTGTCTCTTTTGTCTTTGAAATTGTCTGTACTCTTGTTTTCAACTTTTAGTCACTTATAAGATAAATAACAAGTGACTGAAAGTGTCGTTCAAGAAAAAAGTATGATGGACTGATCAAAAACTCTGCACGCTAAGAAAAAGAATCTGCCGCTGTTGATCTGATGTGTGTAATGTATGTTTCCTTTGCATTTATCTCCCTTTGAATTCATATTCCATTTATTTCACATGGAAATCTACAAAAAGTGGATTAAATATCTCTTTAAAATTCCATAACCAGATTTTTCTTGGGAGGTAAAACACACGCCCGCCATGTGTTTATTTGATTACTCCTTTTTTTCCTCTCTTGTTATGTTCCTTATTTTGATTTATTATTTTGCTTTTTCATGACTAGTAGAAACACCATGACAACAATGAAAGACCAAAATATTAGTTTTCCGATTGCGATTTCGGTTCAAAAGATGATATTCCCGTATTATAATGTTTCTGTCGTCGTTGTTGCCGAATTTTTAATAAAAGGACTGTATATTTTTGAAAGTAAGGAAAAAATGTTAGTTTAAGTTTATATATGTCACAACTAATTAAGTGTAATATCCAATAAAAAGATGACATTTGTACAAATAATCAGATTTAAATTATTATTTTTTTGTTAATACAAAGATAAGAATACCCATAAAGAGAAAAAGTACCCATCGATAGTAAAAAAAACTAAAAATTTAAGAATGGTATTGTAAATGGAGCGCCTTTTAATGGTGGCTTTGTCATTTGGGGAAAAGAAAGGAAGCAAAAGACACAAGACTAGAAAAAGACTAGTAAGTAAATTTTTTGTTTCGCCTCTCTCGAAGAGAGTAAAATGCATACACTTTGCCATGCAATATTTAGTGGCAATAATTGCACCTCAAAAGAGTTTACGGGGTAATAGATACCCCGAAAAGAAAAGGTGTATAGCTGAAATTTCGATCATAAGTTGAGAGGTACTTGTACCTTTTTTGTGTGATGACCTTATAGGTCATCTAGAGTTTACAAATCTAATTTTGTATTTCAAAGTCTCCAATAGCTTCTTTAAGCCTTTCTCGATTTGTGTGTGTAGTTCGGATATTTTTCTGTAAGGCTTTTATGTTAAAAATTGATAAAATAAGAATTTTTGCCTTAAAATTCATTTGAGTTGACTTCGATCAATATTTTGAGCAAAGGATTCGGATCCATATTTTGACGCTCTTGATGGGTCCGTGTCGTGATTTGGGACCTGGGTGCATGTTCAGAATCAAATTCGGAGGTCCCTAGTTCGAGTTATTGATTTTGTCAAAAAATGAAAGTTTAAAGGTCTAATGATTTTAAAGAATTGACCGATGTTTGACTTTGTTGATATCGGGTCCATATTTTGGTTCTGGAACCCGGTATAGCTCCATTACTATATTTTTGACTTATCTATCAAATTTGGTGAGAAACGGAGTTGGTTTGACATGATTCGGGCGTCCGGTTGTTAAAATAGAAGTTCATAAGTTTTCTTGAAAATTTCATTTGATTTGGTGTCTGATTTGTAGTTCTAGGTGTTATTTTGGTATTTTGATCGCGAGAGCGAGTTCGTGTCATATTTTTGGACTTGTGTGCATATTTGGTTTGGATCCTCGAAGGCTTGGGTGAGTTTCGGATAGCCTACAGACCTTTTGAACTTAGAAAATTTCTAGGTTTTTTCATTCCTATTGGTGTCTAGTGTAAGCTTCTGCGCGATCGCGTATATCCGATCACGAACGCGAAAGGTAAGTGGGGACTGGGGGAAAGGTACTCTGCGCGAACGCGAGGAACAGGACGCAAACGCGGAACAGTGGGGGGACTACCCATCGCGAACGCATATTATTGGATGGGCTGGGCTGAAAATTGGCTGTTGCTATTTGCGAACGCGTGACCAGGATCGCGAACGCGAAGGCTAGGGGGCTAAGCCTACGCGAACGCGTAGAGTAACTCGCGATCGCGTAAGCCATCTAGGCAGTGCCTTCACGAAACCGTCAGGTTTCACGCGAACGCGATGAATACCTGACGCCCAGTGATTAAAACAGACCAAAATCGGGATTTTCCCATTCTTTCAAAATTCCAAAACTAGAAAACCCTAGAGACGATTTTTCCAAGAGTTTTTCTTCCCCAATTTGTTGGTAAGTAATTCTAACCTGGTTTCTTTCAATTACCCATTACATTTCATAACATTTCTACCTAAAATCTAGGATTTTTCTTGGTGAAATTGAAGGTTTGGATAGAATGAGGGATTTTCGTAAAATTGGAATTTAGACTTCAAATTGACGCCGGATTTCGAAACGAATTACATAATCAAGCTCGGGGGTGAATGGGTAATCGGATTTTGATCCGAATTTCGGGTTTTGACCAAGCAGGCCGGGGTCGATTTTTGACTTTTGGGGGAAAGTTTAGAAATTCTAAATTTATGCATTGTAAATTGATTCCTTTAGCAAAATTTGATATTATTGAGTCAATTGTGGCTAGATACGAGTGGTTTGGAGGCGGATTATAGGGGAAAGGCCCCGGTAAAGCTCTGAATTGACTGTGGAGTGAGATAAGTGTTGAGTTTAACCTTGACTTGAGGAAATTGGGGACCCTCGGATTATGTACTATGTGAATTTCATGTGTTGCGGCGTATATACGAGGTGACGAGTGCTTATACGCCGTTGAATTACTTGTTTTCCCTAATTTTCCACTTTTTCTTAATTATCTCCTTCCCTGTCTTAAGTGATATATGCTCTAAATGTCTTCAATGCTTATTTGCTACATCTTAATCAGTGTTTTCTCCTGTTAATGATGTTAGAGCTTTTCATATATTCATGATTCCCTGCTATTTGCTTTAATTGACTAACTTGCACCTTCTAATTGCCATAAATTGGGCTCGTCTTGCTATGTAGTATTACTATGTGAATTCCCATGTTGTACAAGGTTTACAGTACTATGAACAGAGCAAGAGACTCCAATAAAGCAAACTATATCATAGATACGGAAACTTTCCTACAAAAAGGGTTGGCTATTGCCAAGCTACACTAACAGTTAATTTGCTTATAGTCGCAA
>ML429580.1:0-22885 GCA_005239525.1 Nicotiana knightiana
AATATATATATATATATATATATATATATATATATATATATATATCATTATTCAACTGTAATTATGATATAATATACTAAGAACGTGAATATCATTTAACATACCGACAATCATAGTATACCATGATTCAACAATAATTTCACTAGTATAAGTGAAAAGTGAAGTTATACTAAGTGGGTTGACTGGGGTGAACTTAGGATAGAGCTTTCGGTCGTAAGTTTTGAAAGTTGGATAGTAGTATAAGCTGCACTTTTAAAGGTCAGGCAAATGGTTTTCATATTTTTAAAAATTAATGGAAACGTTAACACCTTCCATAAAAGTTGTACTTTTAATATATTTGTTTACCTCGAAAATAGTGATAACAATTATATTTGATTTGTGGTTCTAAAAATATGTGATTTATTCCAATACTAGTAAATAGACAAGAAATATTAAGTATGAATGAGAAGAAATGATGAACCAAACCAGTGTTTCCAAAGGAATAGAGACCTCGAGTTCGATAGCCCCGGGGGTCTCGAGGTGAGTTAAGAACAATAAAGTATGAACAATAAATTAAGAGCAATAAAGCTGAAGAACAATTGTTGAGCACAGTAAATGAGAAAAGCAGAATAGAATGTTCTATTGCAGTGAATATGATGATCCTTTCAAATGATTGGGGTCCCTTTTATACAGGAGGGAAAAATCCTAATACATTTTCAATTATGACAAAAAATTCTATTGGTACAGCTGTATAACAACCTAGTACGAACTTGTACTAACTCGTACAAATCTTATCCCACAATTTATGCCCTGATCCATGTGTCCTTGAGAGATTCCCGCTTTTCCTTGAGTGTCATCGAAATTGTACTGTCTCGAGGTAGACCGTATCAGGTCCTCGATTTGCTTCCCGAGGTGCGCACATCCTGGCCAGACTTGTCTTACTTCGGGTTTCCTGAACTCGAGCTCGGGGCACGATTAAGCCTTCGAAATTGAGCTCTCCGATTTCGACCGTATACAGATAGTCTCCGTGTTTCTTAGAATGAAATGATAAGAAAAGTTTTGAATTCCCGAAGTCCTTTATGATGGCGTCATTCCTATGACGTAAGCGTTGAAATGACCGAAGCGTCCCGTCGGTTCTCTTCCCCAAAAGCTTTGAGTGCACGTCAGAGCCGGTCGTCCATCAATATCAATGAATAGTCGCCGACTACCTATATATATACTTGCTTTCTCTTCTTATCAAGAACTTTTCCACCTTGCAATGCCTATTTTCCTTTATAAGTTTCTTTTTCACCACTAGTTCCTCCGCCGGATTAACTCAAAACCTCGCCGGTTCAACCATTTCGTTCTTCTTCTTCTAAAGAAGCAATGGCCAAAAATTCCAAGTCCATTCCTCAGAAAGAAGCAACCTCCTCTTCTACTTCCCGTATGGCCGGTGGTAAACCGTCGGTGCTTCACGAGATCGTACCGAGCAATTTTCTTAAAGAAAAACTTTACAATCGAGAAACCTCCCGACGTCCCCGGCCGTCGAGAGCATGCACCGAGATACAAAAGATCAATTGAGGAAAGACACCTCTATGATGTGAGGAGGGAGTGCAAATGGGGAGAGGAGGTCCTTCTGCAAATACCTTCCCGCGAAGAGGACATCACAACCTATGTAGAGGGGTTCCTGAGGTATATACATACCCCTTTATGTTGGGTCCCCTCGACCTGCTCATGCTTGAATTTTGCCAAATATATCAAGTCACCTTGAGCCAAATTCATCCATCCTTTTGGAGGATCGTGATAATGATGAGGTTCTTCATCAAGAAGACCGGGCTCGAGTTCACCGTCAGCCACCTCGTTCGATTATATCGACCTCACCATTTCTGAGGTTTGATCAAACTCCAATGCCGAACGACCAAGTCCTTCTTCGACAGTAACGACAAAGACAAAGATCGGGGTTGGATGAGCCGATTCACCTGGGTGAGGACCGTCGATGTTATTCCCAAGGAGTTCATGCCGTTCCCCGAGAAATGGAACTTCGACCGTGAGTGGAGTTCTTTGTTTTAGTTCTTTCTATAATTTTTTCTGAACTTAGTACAATTATTCCTTTCCCTTTTATACAGCAGTCCCGTGGATGCCTAATGAGGTCCTCGACCTTGAGGATTGGGTCCGCAAACTGGCTACTACTTCATCGTACGACAAACGCAAGTGGCGGGACTTGTCGAAGGGCAAGTGGGAAGTGAAACACCACGGTTCGTGTTACAATATTTCTTTCCTTATCAAGAATACCTTTCTTCATGTGACCTAAATCCTCTATCGCAGGTATCAATGAGTTCTCCGAGATGAGGCCCCCCCCTCTCAGGGAGGAAGCAGGATATTCGGCCTCAAAGCCAAAGAAGGACAACAAGAGAAAAAGGTCCTCGAAGAGCGAGGACACTCAAAGAAAAGCAGAGCCTGCTCAGAGGCGCAAGAAAAGCGTCGTCATCAACATGGATATTGCCTCGGTCCACCAGTCTACGGACGATGAAGGTGACGAGGTGGAGGGTTTGACGTTGGTGACTCAAACCAGAAAATCTTCCGAGTATATCCAGCCTGCTGAGACCAAGGCCCCTAGACTCGAAGAAGGAACTTCAAAAGAAAGAAGGGATGGAGGCCCTGTATCACTCGATGTGGTGACTGCTTCCCAAACTTCGGGAAATACTCCAAATGGAGCGAGCTTCGAAGCTTCTCTTCCTGAACAGAGTGCCTTGGGTGATCTCCCCGAGACCGTGACAACAGGTCATTCCCCGTCATTTCCGTCCTTCTCCGAGGACGCCATTAGGGACGCTCAAAAATTGAAAATGCCCGAGCTAGGCGGAGTCCCGAGTGAAAAGGACCCCTTCAAAGGTTGTTTTACTGGGATCGATGAGGCCGACCCAGCGGATGCAAGCTCAATCTTCGAGGAGGCTCAACATCTTTGCTCAATTGTAAGTTTTTAGTGGCACTACAATTTTTCCACTTTCATATTTTCTCCTTTTTTCTAATCAATCCTTCTTTTCTGTAGGCCTTTGACAAATTTAAGACTGAACTACATCATTATGAGTCCAAGTTGCGTAGATCTTCGAACGAGGAGAAAAACCTCAGGCTTCTCTGTGACAAGAAGGAGAAAGAACTGAAGCATCTTCGATCAGAGTTGACCAGAGCTCGTGCATATAAGGACAAGTTAGAGAAACAAGTAACCTCTATTCTAAAAAAATACGGTCTCCCTCTCCCGTCTTCGGAGGCTAATACTTCAATGTCTCAGCTGCAGCAAAAGGTAGAGATGCTGGAGCATCTTCGGCGTGAGGTCGACCAAGTCAACTCTGAATGTAATAAATGGAAGGCAAAGATGGACACCCTTGCTACGACTAAAATTGATGCACTGGCAAAAGTATCGGCCCTCGAGATTCAACTTCGGAATGCCCAAGACAGCAACTTTGTTTAGGCTGGAAAAATAGCCGAGCTCGAGGCTGGTCTTGCGAAGGTCGAGGCCAAAGTTGAGGAGGTCCCGGTAGAAGCCAGAGAAATTCAAATCAAGGTGGACAGGACGGTGGCCGTCTATTTGAAAGATGTTGTCGATGCTCAGATGGAGTTGAGGGGGGGCTGCCGATCAGGAGAAATGAAGTGACGACTATGCCCAATGTCGATCCCGGAGGGAGACTCTCGAAGAGGTCCATGCTAAGGGTTTCGATCTCTCCGAAGAGATAAAGCAAGCTAAGGCAGATGGGGCTGATGCCAAGTTTGTACTTTCCTCCGATGATGATGAAGAGAAGGTTGATGAAGAGGCTACCCCTGGGGAAGAGGCTGGTCCCGAGGGAGTTACAGGTCTGGGGAAAGTTGTTGGCCTGGGGGGGGGGGGGGGGTGCCCCGGGGGGGGGGGATGCCCCCTGATGTAGGTAGAATTTTTTCTATCTTTTTGTAATTTCTTGTTTGGTAGAACTCCTGTGTAATACCTTTTGTATGTATAAAGAAGGAAGGAATTTCCTTGATTATTTTTCTTCAATGTTTGCTCGATTTTTTAGCTATAACCTTTGAGCATTGTTTCAAATTCAGGGTTGGGTAAACCCTCAGGTTTTGTGTTTTGACCAATAATCGATAATAGGTTACCCCTTAAGGTTCAATCTTCGAGTTGGGCTTCTGGTAGGGACTTTTGAGCTAGGTACAATCTCGAGCATGGTGTGCTTCGGCCTTTAAGATCTTTAAGTATTGGCCCTTAGGCTTCAAAATATCGGCCCTTAAGCTCTTTAGGTTGGCCCTTAGGCTCTTTTAGGTTGGACCTTGGGCTCATTTAGGTTGGCCCTTGGGCTCATTTAGGTTGTCCCTTAGGCTCTAAAATATCGGCCCTTAGTCTCTTTAGATTGGCTCTTAGGCTCTTTTAGGTAGGGCCAAATTGGCCTCTAAAATGGCTATAATTTTTCCCTCTTTCTGGCTAAAGACTTAGTGGAATTTTTGGTATGCCTTAACATGTATGTTTCGTATTCATGTTTGATTTTTTGAAGGTTCGATTGACTGGAATCTCGTTTGTCAGTCGATGTGTAATGATAATTGAATACCTCTTGAGGTTTTTCTGAAGGCTGGTATTATTTAAGCCTCCATATTATTCGAGGGCTGATTTTATCGAAGCCCTTTATAGTTTGATTTTGCCGAGGGTAACCTGGTTTAACCAGTTTTTCAAAGTATTTGAAGGCCTTTAATTTTTATGGAGGAAGTCGGACGTCTCCTAGCCGCATTATTTTGGCTGTAGATTTTTCATATGACCGTAGTATTTATTATGGCCGTAGCCTTTTATATGGTCGTAGCCTTTAGTCCCCGAGTGTGGTGGCCTTGGCCTTGATATCACGGGGATGCATCTTTGAGGTCTTATGAGTTCGAGTATGCCTCATTGAGGTCTTATGAGTTCGAGCTTTCCTCTTTGAGGTCTTATAGGTTTGAGTGTGCCTCTTCGAGGTCTTATAGGTTTGAGTTTTCGATGGCTCGATATTTTGACTGTCGATGACAGTCCCTGAGTATTCGAATTAATTTGAGGTTTCGGCCCTTGAGCCGTTTCATGTAGAAATATAAATGCAAAAATTGCAGACTTCTTTTTGGGCACAAAGTGTTTTGATATAATGACAATGCTTCTTTTAATGATTGATACATGCGTACATGTTTTGTCATTGAGGGTTCGACTATTTTATATGGACACGGTTCATTTGACCGTTTGGCCCATTACATCATTTTCCTATCGAGTCCCTCTTGACAAGAATTGTTTTCTTTCGAAAATATAACATCTGAGGGTGATGCCCCCCAGTATTCGAGGTTGATTGAAAAGAAGCCTTGAATACTTGTTGAGTTTTCCTTAGGTAGAATATGGGTGTTGCCTCGTTAAAAACCTTGTCGGTAAAACCCATTTGGGATAAATGGGTAGTTGTTCCAATTATTTGGTAGTTGTTCGCCTTCCAATTATTTGGTAGTTGTTCGCCTTCCATTGTGCTATGTTTGTAGGATCCTGTGCCCACAACTCCGAGGACTCGGTACGATCCTTCCCAATTAGGGCCTAATTTCCCTTCATTTGGGTCTCGAATATTGAGGGTGACTTTCCTTAAAACTAAGTCCCCGACTCTGAAGAAGCGAAGGTTCGTCCTTCTGTTGTAGTAACTCTCAATCCTTTATTTTTGAGCGGCCATTCGGACCAATGCGGCTTCACATTTTTCATCTGGTAGCTCGAGGGAAGATTTCATGGCATCGTTGTTTGAATCCTCGGTGATATGTGTCGCGCCCCCTTTTTTCCTCGCAGAATCGGGTTTTGACATTCATTTGGGACAACTCGTTTCCTTTTGGGAAAGGGGTACAAGAAGTTGAAGAGTCGCCACCTAATGGATTAAGGTGCGTCAGAGTACCTATTGCAAGTAACTCATGAAACCGGTTTGTGTCACCAGAGATTGGGTAAGGGCTTGAAATTACCTTGAGGGGAAGGTGTTAGGCACCCCTCGAGGTCCACAACGGTGAGTCCCAGCCAAACTTACTTAGTAAATTAGTCATTTAACAGATAAGCAGTCTAAGCACACATATGTAAATAAGATAAAATGAGTTTAAACGGTAAGCAGTCTGAGCATACATATGTAAATAAGATAGGGGAGTCCTAAGTTATCAGCCTATAGGATCACATCTGTACAATACCCGGTAATCCTTCCTCAACTAGAGGGGCTACGTGTGGTATTAGCGCATAGGTCATCATATCCTTTTACTACCCAATTACCCTCCCCTTAGCGGTTATATACGTGATTTTAAATTAGATTAACTCTAAGAGTGCATTACCCGTCCCTTCCTTGTGGTCCCAGAGGTGTTTAGGACCTCTAATTTTAGGCAGTTCTAGAATCTCCTAAGGTGTTTAAAAGGGAAAATCTAAGCGACAACAAAGAACATATAGGACTCTCAAGTATGAAAATAATTAAGGGGGCTCATGTTTACCTCCACACATAAGCAGATAATTAGCATGTCTCAAACACAAATTTTAGAGAATTTCAGAAGGTCCTATAGCAAGATATCTAGGTGAGCATAACAAGCAGAGAATATGAAACATTGTTTTAAAATGAAGTGACATAAACCTAATTAGTTTGCGTACTGATTTTAGAACTTGTTGAACCTGGGCAGTTTCACAAATAAACAGAGCATAATTTTACCATTTTATAATACCTTAATTACCTAAGGCTTTCCTAGGCGTGGATCTGTAACACCCTATAAACATGCAATCAGAATTCTGGGAATTAGTTAAAACAGTTTGAGATTTATTAAGTCCTATAGGCATGCTGATCTAGGTGCTGAATGTTACAAAAGTTGATTTCATGCATATTTATACTATAACATGTTGTCTATATGTTGGGGTTGTTTTTAAACATCTTTATAGAAAAGACATTTATTAATTTAGGCGACATAGGCATGATTTAAAGCAAATGCAAATACGGTCCTAAAGCAGGATTTATAATGCACATAGAGAATGGTCATTTTATTAGGCAGAATTACAGCAGTAGCTTAACGACAGGATTTCTAGGTGATTATGACTTATATAGCAGCAGAATTTTGTGATAATGAAGTAATGAGCTTATAACATATTTTTCTAATATGCAAGCCAATAAACATAATTATCGTAAGGCAGGATTTCTAATGCAAATAACACAACATATCCCTAAAGCAGGATTTCTACCTGGTTTCCCCACAAAAATCATATAAGAATCCCTCCCCTTTTTACTAATTTCACCCAATATCTGTTTACAAAGATGATTATTACATACCAGAAGTGAATGAATTACATAAGTAAATATAAACTATACTATAGGGAGCTTGAATTAGGCCCAAAGTAAACCTGGGAATGCCAGGCCTTCAAAAAAATCTCAGATGCCTAGAGTCTCATAGCCCACAGGGTGTCCTGGTGTGTCAAAGTTCCCTAAGGACCTCAGGGATCCCAGGAAATGATCACACCAAAACCCTTTCTTAAATAGAGAATTGGTTATGTGTAGTGTGGAAGGGCCAGCCCTAGTGTGCCGGAGTTCTGAGGAATCTCATGGATTCATAGGCAGTACACACAGTGGAGGGGCAGAACTTAATAATCTAAGAGTAGAAGTGAGAGTGCTTGACATAGTTTGAAAGAGTTTAGTAAAATAGTATAGAGATAAATCTTTTAGGAATGAAAAGGTTTTCAGGAATATAAATAATTTTAGGAAAATACTAAGGGTGGAAAACAATTTTGAAATCAATTCTGAGGAGAACAAAGATTCAACAAGCAACCACACAATCATCGAATGCCCAGATTCACAACCATTTAACAAACAGCTTTACAAATAGGGGTCAGGGGGTTGGGAACATAGAGAGCTCATATTAGAAACACATGAACATGGTAGAAGGGGGGAGCATATGGGACAACAAATGCACAGAACAACTAGGATTTTACTGATTCAGAGACTTAACAAGTCAGTTATGGTAATAAGCAATTAAGACATAGAGACGGAGGATGGAAATAGCCATGTTGAAGACATGGGTGCATTAGTCATACCAATTAGGATCAATCAAATACATTAGGAGTCATGAGCATACTAGTTAAGGGGAGTAAACAGGGACTAGATAAACATGCTGGCCAAGTATCAAACAAAACAAGTAAGACCTAGACGTGCTGATTACATGCTTGAACAAGAGAGGACAAAATTTAAACATGATGAATAAAGCAGTAAACAAGAAGACAATTGAATACATAAGCCATTAAGTTAGTGCAGAAGATACATGGATTAACATACATGGAGCACATAGAGTGAGTTTCAGAATTGAACTAAGGACATACCAGTTAAGGAAGCAAAGTGCAGAATGTAAAGCAAGTAGAGTTCCACTGTCTAGCCTTGGCTTTCAGCCGGCTAAACCAAAAGTTAGCACAAGTAGCAGAGAAGGAAGATAGAGTTTATTTTGTGTGTGTGTATTCTGAACTAAATTGTTCGTGTGTTGAGAGGTAAGACAAGAGTGTATATATATATAGCAATTTAGGAGTAGAACAAAATGAAGTATCAGGAATCAAAAATCAGTCAATTAGGTCAATCATAGGGTCACAGAATCCAATCACATAAAGGGGTTCGGGGGTCTAGAGGTAATTGATCAAACGGTAATAACATGAGTTTAATTAAGGCAAGAATCCAAATCATACCAATTAAAGGAATCAGTAAGAATTAAAAATTATACGGGCAATCAAATAAGGCAGAGATGACCAATTAAGGTCATAACCAAGGAAACAAATAAATCTATGCATACAATATTTAACAGAGTAAAGCAATCAACAAAACTTTCAAAAGAACACTGATTTCCGGCAAGAAATACTCAACTTTCATAAATAGAGATTAGACTAAGTAAGACCTCAAAAAATATAGAATTAGCCCGAAAAAATGGGTTTGAACCCTAACAGAGATTAATTAGGGCAAAACCCACACAATACTGGATTTGACAAGAAAATGTTTAAGTCCAAGAGACAGAGTAAATTAATACGATTGGTAACACAGAAAGACCCAAAATCAAAGCAATGATTGGATAAATCAGTATATCATATAGAATCAACTAGGGTTTGAATACTCTTGCAAAAATCAGTCAAGAAGATGAAAGAATAATTGATTAAACATTTAGAAGTCAGAAGGACCTTTGAAAAACAATTTGGGATGAACCTTAATTTAGGGAAAAGTCGGAATAATCAATTAAACAAAAGATTTTTGAGGGAGAACACTTAATAATACCCAAATCATCTTAGATATATGATGATCTGAGAAGAATCGATAGCAATGAACTAGGGTTTTCAGAAAAACATTTGAGATGAGAGAATAGGTCAAGAACCCATAGATTCGTAACAAAAAAAAAGGAAAAATTCTTACTCACAAACGGACAATGGACTGAGATAGGAAAGTTTCAACAAGAACCCATTGGGTTCCTTGAGATCTTCTCAAGGATCAAAGAAATCAAAGAGTCATGGCGTGTAGAGGGTCGAGGCTGGTCGGAGAAGACATGGGAGCATCATAAGGTGGAGGTTTATGCCGGTGACGGCGTTTAGAATTAGGGTTAGGTAGAGAGAGTGAGAGACGAGGGAGATGATGACAGCGGGTGAGAGGCAGAGAATGAGAGGGTTTGGAGGGGGGGGGGGGGAAGTTAGGTTTAATTATGGAAGGGGGTTTGNGATCATTTTGATCAACGGCCACGATTAAATGGGCAATTGGGTCGGGAAAGTGTGTATTAAATGGGCAAAAGGGGGTTTGGGCTAGTTTGAAAGGGGTTAGGTTTGAAAACAAAGGGGCTATTTATTAAATACCCAAGTAATTGAATAAAATTTAATTTATAAAATAATTAAAAATTATAAAAATAATTTTCATGCATAGAAATATTTTAAAATAATTATTAAATATTCCAAAAATACAATGAGCCATTTTCTAGTAAAAATAACATAATAATGTATGCACGGGCTATAATTGCAAAGTTATTGCAATTGTAACCAAAAGGTGTAAATCTGGCCATTTGTGAAATAATTTGAACTTAATATGACTATAAATAGCAAAAATTAAATCATGAAATGTTATAAAGTCATTTGTGATGCAATTTGTAATTGTTTATATAAATAAAAATACTGGGATAAATTAATTTAAAAAAATATAGAAATTATGGAAAAATATCAATTGATGCTAATGCATAGTTTTGCATTTAAAAAATATTATAGGGAAAAACTGTGTATCAACAACTGCCCCTCTTTACCCGGGAAGGATGAAAGAGTTGTCGGGTAAAGATATGATGGCCAATTTTGACCGAGCGGGATGGTTTGAGAGATTTAGGCCGCACTCTGGTTTCTGAGCTTCCTACATATCCCTGATTTTACAGGAATCAGGCCGTGTGTAGTTCTAGATTCATCGACATAATATACCGATGAAATTATCACAGGGACGAACACGAGATTTCTGGATAGGTGAAGGAATGGTTATGGTGGGCGGTTAGGTTTGAGATAGTTGAAGGAATCAGAGCGGGATTGGTCTTGTTGGGGTAGCGATTGCTTATCGGGTCACCTGCAAATGATGAATATTCCCTTTGGACCATGAGAATTGTCTTTGGACGGTTGAGGATGACGTCCTTAGACCATTCGCAGGCCATGAAATGATGTTCTCGATCCATGAAAATGGTGCCTACGAACCATGACGCTTTTGAATAATGATATGCAAATTTGAGAGATCCTCAGGCCATGACATGGTGTCTTCCGGCTATGAGGATGATGCCTTTAGACAGTGACGCCTTAGGACAAGTTGGCGATATTTCATCCCATGAAATGAAATAACATGATGCTAAAATCAACAAGACAAGGCTTAGTCTTGTGAAGTTGAGGGCAGAGCTTAGCCCGAAAGAAGAGCAAAGTAGATAGTGTCGGAGAAACTATGCTTAGTCTTGGCAAAAGTGAAAATAGGAGGCAGAGCTTAGCCTCTTGCAGCTAGAGACAGAGCTTAGTCTCATGCAAGATCTGGGACAGGGCTTAGTCCCATGCAAATGAAGGCAAAACTTAGCCTTATGCATATATGGAGGCAGGGCTTAGCCTCATGCAGATGGAGGCAGAGCTTAGTCTCATGCAAGATGCGGGACAGGGCTTAGTCCCATGCAAATGAAGGCAGAGCTTAGCCTTATGCAGATATGAAGGCAGAGCTTTAGCCTTATGCAAGTATGAAGGTAGAGCTTAACCTCATGCAAGATGCGGGACAAGGCTTTGTCCCATGCAAGATGAAGGCAAATCTTAGCCTCATGCAAATATGGAGGCACGACTTAGCCTCATGCAGGTATGGAGGTAGAGCTTAACCTCATGAAAGATGCGGGACATGGCTTAGTCCCATGTAAATGAAGACAGAGCTTAGCCTTATGCAAGATATGGAGGTAGGGCTTAGCCTCATGCAGATGGAGACAGAGCTTAGTCTCATGCAAGATGCGGGACAGGGCTTAGTCTCATGCAAGATGAAGGCTGAGCTTAGCCTTATGAAAATATGGAGGCAGGGCTTAGCCTCATGCAGATATGGAGATAGAGCTTAGTCTCATGCAAGATTTTGGGACATGGCTTGGTCCCATGCAGATGAAGGAAGAGCTTAGCCTTATGTAAATGTAGGCAGGGCTTAGCCTCATGCAAATATGGAGACATAGCTTAGTCTCATGAAAGATTTCGGGACAAGGCTTGGTCCCAAGAAGATGAAGGTAGAGCTTAGCCTTGTGGAAATGGAGGCAGGGCTTAGCCTCATGCAGATATGCGGGATGGGGGTTAGTCCCATGCAGAATAGAATAAATAGCCGATGATATTAGAGTTTTCTTAGCTATTAGTAGACTTCAGTACCACGGTTGTTATGAATATTGCAACTTTGAAGCATGTATATTCTTTGTTCCTGCATTCAAAGAAAAAATGTGAGTCTTGTAAGGGGGAGGTTGTTTCGTGCCTCCGTCAGCTTGCTTGACTTGCTTTGCTCGGTTTGAAGATTCTGTTCAAATCATTGGGGGTAGCGTTTGCTAAACAAAGTTATTTCAAAATCAAGCATGCGTTGTTTTCAAAGTCATAGAAAAAATATGTTTTTTTAGAAAATTGGTTAGATGAACCAGTGAATGTGGAACCATCCGAGACATTGCGACTTCTCCTGCCGTACTGCCCCAGTTAGATGGACAAACACCTCTGACTGTTGTACATGCTGCGAACGGCTGAACTTGCTTTGGAATTTTGAGGGTCCTCCTCAAACTTCTGCCCTAGTTTCTGATTATGGGGGAATAAGATTTTTATCGAATTGTGACCGAACCCACATGGCTACCTATGTATCCCCTCTTAAACGGGAATCAGGTCGAGCGTAGTTCAATTTACATCATTTTCAGAAACCTAGGCAATTACACATAGTATTGCTTGACTGCATCTGAATTGATTTGTTTTGGCCATACTTCTCCGTCCATTTCTGCGAGTATGAGGGATCCCTCTATCAAGACTCTGTGAACCATGTAAGGACCTTGCTAATTGGGAGTGAATTTCCCTTTGGCTTCGGCCTGATGCGGAAAGATCTTCTTCAACACCAGTTGCCCCGGTGTGAACTGTCTTGGCTTGACTCTTTTGTTGAAAGCTCTAGACATTCTGTTCTGATAAAGTTTCCCATGACAAAATGCATTCATCCTCTTTCCGTCTATGAGGGCTAGCTTCTCATAATGGTTCCTTATCCATTCTGCATCGCTGAGCTCAGCTTCCTGGATGATCCTCAAAGAAGGAATCTCCACTTTGGCAGGAATAACAGCTTCAGTACCGTGAACCAGTAAGTAGGGAGTTTGCCTGGTTGATGTGCGAACTGTGGTACGGTATCCCAGTAAAGCAGATGGTAGCTTCTCGTGCCATTGTTTATGATTTTCCACCATCTTTCTCAGTATCTTATTGATATTCTTGTTGGCGGCTTCTACAGCTCCATTCATCTGAGGTCTATAGGTTGTGGAATTCTTGTGCTTGATTTTAAATGTCTCACACATGGATTTCATCATATCTCTGTTGAGATTGGCGGCATTGTCAGTGATGATGGACTCCGGAACTCCAAATCGGCAAAGAATCCGATCGCGAACAAAATCTGCCATGACTTTCTTAGTCACTGCCTTGTAAGATGCTGCTTCGACCCATTTGGTGAAGTAATCAATAACTACCAAGATGAACTGATGCCCATTTGAGGCGGTGAGCTCGATTGGACCAATGACATCCATTCCCCAGGCGGCGAATGGCCAAGGTGAGCTTGTTGCATTGAGCTCATTTGGCGGCACCTTTATATTATCTGCATGTACTTGACATTGGTAGCATTTTTGGACATACTGGATGCAATCTGTCTCTATGGTCATCTAGAAATAACCGGCCATGAGTATCTTCTTGGCCAAATTGAGCTCATTTGGTGGCACCTTTATAATAACTGCATGTACTTGACATTGGTAGCATTTTTGGACATACTGGATGCAATCTGTCTCCATGGTCATCTAGAAATAACCGACTCTGAGTATCTTCTTGGCCAAGACAAAGACATTCATATGCGGGCCGCAGGTTCCGACATGTATCTCTTCTAGCAACTTAGAAGCTTCTTTCGCGTCGACATACCTCAACAATCCTAAATCAGGAGTTCTTCTATATAGTGTTTGTACGCTAAGAAATTGTTGGACAATCTCCGAAGCGTGCATTTCTGAATATGGTTTGCATGCTCCGGGTATTCCCCTTTTGTCAGATACCTTTTGATGTCATGGAACCAAGGCTTCCCATCTGTTTCTTCTTAAACATGGGCACAATATGTCGACTGACTATGGATCCTTACTGGGATAGGATCAATGAAGTTCTTGTCTGGATGCTGTATCATTGATGACAAAGTGGCCAATGCATCGGCAAACTCGTTCTGAACCCTGTGCACATGCCGAAACTCTATCTTCGTGAACATTTTTCTCAATTCCTGCACATGGTGCAGATATGGCAGTATCTTAGAATTCTTGGTGGCCCATTCTCCTTGTACCTGGTGCACAAGAAAATCTGAATCGCCGACTACTAACAACTCCTGAATATTCATGTTGATGGCCATGTTGAGTCCTAGGATGCAAGCTTCATACTCTTCCATGTTGTTGCAGGGAAATCTGAGTTCAGCAGATACCGATAATGTTGGCCAGTTTCCAATACCAAGACAACTCCAATACCGACTCCTTTGAAATTTTCCGCTCCATCAAAGAACATCCTCCAACCGTCGTAGGATTCAACAATATCCTCCCCTATGAATAGCACTTCTTCATCGGGAAAATACATTTTCAAGGGTTTGTATGCTCCTTCCACAGGGTTTTCAGCAAGATGATCTGCCAGTGCCTGTCCTTTGACTGCTTTCTGAGTTACACAAAAAATGTCAAACTCACTCAACAGGATTTTCCACTTAGCCAGCTTGCCAGTGGGCATAGGTTTTTGAAAGATATATTTCAGGGGATCCATCTTTGATATGAGGTATGTTGTGTAAGCACAAAAGTAATGCCTCAGCTTTTGAGCTATCCAGGTCAAGGAGCAACATGTACGTTCCAATAGAGAGTATCACGCTTCATATGGAGTGAATTTCTTACTCAGGTAATAGATGGCTTGTTACTTTCTCCCTGTCTCGTCATGCTATCCCAGCATGCAGTCGAAGGATCCATATAACACTGCGAGGTAGAGAAGCAAAGGTTTGCCTGGCTATGGCGTGACCAAAACTGGTGGTGTTGATATGTACTCCTTGATCTAGTCGAAATCCCTTTGACAATCCTTGATCTAACTAGTTGCAACATCTTTCTTCAACATCTTGAAAACTGGCTCACATATGACCGTGGACTGGGCTATTTACCGGCTGATGTAGTTTAGCCTTCCTAGAAAACTTATTACATCTTTCTTACTCTTCAGCGGTGGCAGCTCCTGGATGGATTTGACTTTTGATGGATGCATCTCTATCCCTTGGAGGCTGACAATGAACCCAAGTAACTTTCCGACAGGGAATCCCAATGCACACTTTGCATGGTTTAATTTTAGGTTGTACTTCTAAGTCTATCGAAGAACTTCCTCAAATCTGCTATATGATTTGTGGCTTTCTTAGATTTGATGATGACGTCGTCCACATACACATCGATCTCCTTATGTATCATATCATGAAAAATGGTAGTCATAGCCCTCATGTAGGTGGCCCCAGCATTATTTAGACCGAATGACATCATCTTGTAACAGTACACTCTCCATAGTGTAATGAAGGCTGTTTTCTCTGCGTCTTCTTCGTCCATCCAAATCTGATGATAACCGGCGAAGCAATCTACAAAGGATTGGAATTCACGCTTGGCGCAATTGTCGATCAGAATATGTATGTTTGGTAGCGAGAAATCATCCTTGGGACTTGCTTTGTTTAGATCCCGATAATCAACACAGACTCTGACTTTCCCATCTTTATTTGGAAATGGCACGATGTTGGATAACCAAGTTGGGTATTCAACCACCCTGAGGACCTTGGCCTTGATTTTCTTGGTGACATCCTCTTTGATTTTCAGACTCATATCAGGCTTGAATTTCCTGAGTTTCTGCTTTACTGGCGGACACATTGGGTTTGTGGGAAACTTGTGAGCTACAATAGATGTACTTAACCCAGTCATATCATGGTATGACCATGCAAAGATGCCCTCATACTCTTTCAGGAACTGTGTGTACTCTTCTTTTTCTGATGGTGATAAGTGAATGTTGATGCGGGTCTCCTTGACGGTTTCAGAACCTCCCAGGTTAATTATCTCAGTTTCGTCCAGGTTGGACTTAGGCTTGTTCTCAAAATCCTCTACTTCCCTGACGATTTCCTCGGGTATGACATCCTCTTATTTCGAATCACTATCCCTTTGTTGCGTTGCCTCATTACATGTCACAGTTGTCGGTTCATCAAGACAGGAAATAGTAATGATGTATAGATAAAGATATGAGAGAAAATGGTAATAATAAATATCGATCCATTGAAACATAAAAGCGATTTTCAATAATTTAAACAACGTTTTTGGACGTTGGAGGTTTTATTTAAATCAAATGCAAAAAGGGAAATCATTTTCTTAGAAAGCAACAAAATAAACACTATTGTTCAGCCTTGCTACCCCGGGACTCGTCGGGCGCTGGATGGTCTGATAGTCCAATTCCTGAGAACTACTCCCTTCTCTACTGTCTGGATGAGGTATGGTATGCTGATGATACCAGTATGCACGAACCAACCTCTGGGGAATATGAATAATCAAAAGAAAGAAAGAAAAACAAAAGGTAGCCAAGTCAGTAAGAGTTCTGAAAAGAATATTTGCAATATTTAAAGACATATTACGGAATGAAAATTCGCGTCCTATTTTGGGAGCCTCGTTGTGCCCGAGGTAGGCCTAGTGACAAGTTGTTTTCGAGAACTTAGATGCCAATAAATGCCTCATTTCATTAATATAAAAAACAGACGAATCCCAAAACGACAATAAGATAAGTCACTACTGGCACTTGGCCTTATTACATTTAGGAAAAACAGGTAAATCTAATCTACTTGGTCCCAGAAGGACCTTCCCCAGGCTTGATCTGTCTGGATCCATCATTTAAGTCCCCTAGCTCGTGCATGCAACAACAAGTATACTCTTGCCAAATGTCCTCCCTCATTTCCTTCAGCATTCTGGCAGTTAGCGACCCTCTTTCTTGTCTTTCCTTCTAGCTCCATCAAACTCCGTTCCAGATATTCTACCCTTTCATTGCAGGTGATATACATTTCCCTCCATTCCCTGATTAATCTCTTGTCCGTCTTGTGTATCTCCTGATGTTCAGCCTCGGAGTCATGAATCCTCTTATGCAACTTGTTATACTTTACTTGGGTTTATGCATCTTCGTCTATAACCCTGTTTCCCTGACCGATCCCTGGCTTAACTTTCCCAGCTAAGTTATCCTCCAACCATGCCGGGTAAAAGGGTGCATGTCCCACAGGATACCTGTCTGGCTCGATGGTGTCTTTTTCCACAATAATCTTTGAGTGCCACATATGCTGAGGTTGACACTTGTAAGGGATGTCGTCATCCTAAAAATCTGCGTGAAAATGACTTATCTTTGCGACCCATGGTATGATCTGCTTCCCGCCTGCCTATCTTATAAGGTATATTCTTAACCCGATCAACACCAAGTGAGGAGCGTCCCTTGACCTGATGATGAACTCGTCATTAGGGAACCATTCAAACATCCACTGTACCTGATTCTCAGTTAAATTGTCGAAGAACTACACCCATTCCTTAGCACTCTCTGGTTGAGCAAACCTATCCGGAATATAAGTAATCCGTTTAGGGTGATGAAAGGAAATATGGTCATTCCACGCCCTTCGTGGAAACTCCTGGCGATATTGACCCTTTTGGACATGCTTCATTAACCACAACTGCAGCAGCAAATTGCAACCCTCGAAATGCTTAGACCCTTTATGGTAGTGGTCCAAGGCCCGTAGATATTAGCTATAATCATAGGGGCTATGGTATATGTCTGTCCCTCAATTCCTTCCATTAGAGTCTTGGTGACCATAGCAAATATAGTGTGAATTCTTTCCCTTTTCTTCTGGAACACTATCATACCCAAGAAGCTAACAATGAACACGAAAACTCTGTGATGAATATGTCCCAAGGAAGTGATGGAAAAATCATCATGGAAAATACGGTAGGACTTGCTATGACCGTATCTCTCATACAAGTAGTCAAATGGTATATAAGATTTCTTTAAGCACTCCAAATCGACGTTCTTTTTCAGACCCATCATTTTTAGAAATCCCCTACCAGTGCAATTTTCTGGTACCAATAACCCAGGGTTGTCCCAAGGTAGCCCAGCAAATTCCCCGATTTCTTCTAGGAGCGGGGTTACTTCTATATCCCCGAAGCGAAACACTGATTTTTCACGATCCCAGAACATGGTTGCAACTTCTATCAACATGTTATTTGGCTGGATGTCTAACAAAGAAGGCAAATTTCCCAGGACCTTCTTCACATGTTTTTTGTCACTTGAGGAACGATCTTCCCACCAGTCTAGTAGCAATGGTGGTATATTTTGGACCATGCCGTACCTGGGGACCTCGTGCCTCATCTTCTGCAAAACAAATAAGGTTAGGCCCTTTACCTCTCCAGATTCGACTATTTATATATCGATGATTAACATATTGGCATTTAGTTCTCCAAAATTAATGCACAAAACGTGGTTGCGTCCGTTGGGATTATGGAAACCCCGGTGGACTTTTGGATAGGGTTTGTCTTAAAGGGTTATTATGTGGACAACATACTAACCTGGCTAGATTTGACCATGATTCATGTACCGTTATAATCAGAGTAAGGTTGCTATGGGGTCTAGACTGGTACCCTCAAGCGGACAACTTGAGGGGGAAAGGCACGGAACCGTCAATTGCACCGCTGATCGACTAGTTTTACCGCAAATAAGACTTTCCAAATTTAAAGAGTGATATATAGGAAGAGCGCAACCACTCATCAAGCGTTGCTAAAGGATTGATTACGCACGAGTAGAATATGATGTTGAGCATGATTTATGCAGCAGTAAATAATATGTTGTCACATATTTTCACGTTAGAAAAATAATAAATGCGGTATTTAATAATTGAAAGACGTTTAATAAACAAAACAAAGAAATAAGTCAGTTTCTGCTGTAAAGGAAATCATAAATGCTAAAAAACGGGCAATTAAATTCACATAAGGGGAAAGGGAAAGGGTGCGCACGTATTAACAAAAGAAGCATACTTAAGACTAATTTACAAAAAGCAAGTTTGTTATGGTAAAAGCCTAAAATCCCAAGCAGAGTCGCGATGCTGTCGCGCCCCCTTTTTTTCCTCGCGGAATCGGGTTTCGACATTCATTTGGGACAACTCGTTTCCTTTTAGGAAAGGGGTACAAGAAGTTTAAGATTTGTCACCTAATGGATTAAGGTGCGTCAGGGCACCTATTGCAAGTAACTCATGAAACTGGTTTGTGTCACCAGAGATTGGGTAAGGGCTTGAAATTACCTTGAGGGGAAGGTGTTAGGCACCCCTCGAGGTCCACAACGGTGGGTCCCGACCAAAGTTACTTAGTAAATTAGTCATTTAACAGATAAGCAGTCTAAGCACTCATATGTAAATAAGATAAAAGGATTTTAAAAGGTAAGCAGTCTGAGCACACATATGTAAATAAGATAAGGGAGTCCTAAGTTATCAGCCTATAGGATCACATCTATACAATACCCGGTAATCCTTCCTCAACTAGAGGGGCTACGTGTGGTATTATCGCACATGTCATCATATCCTTTTACTACCCAATTACCCTCCCCTTAGCGGTTATATAAGCGATTTTAAATTAGACGGAATCTAAGCGTGCATTACCCGTCCCTTCCTTGTGGTCCCGGAGGTGTTTAGGACCTCTAATTTTAGGCAGTTCTAGACTCTCCTAAGGTGTTTAAAAGGGAAAATCTAAGCGACAACAAAGAACATATAGGACTCTCAAGTATGAAAACAATTAAGGGGGCTCATGTTTACCTCCACACATAAGCAGATAATTAGCACGTCTCAAACACAAATTTCAGAGAATTTCAGAAGGTTGTAGAACAGGATATCTAGGTGAGCATAACAAGCAGAGAATATGTAACATTGTTTTAAAATGAAGTAACATAAACCTAATCAGTTTGCCTACTGATTTTAGAACCTGTTGAACCTGGGCAGTTTCACAAATAAACAGAGCACAATTTTACCATTTTATAAGACCTTAATTACCTAAGGCTTACCTAGGCGTGGATCTGTAACACCCTATAAACATGCAATCAGAATTCTGGGAATTAGTTAAAACAGTTTGAGATTTATTAAGTCCTATAGGCATGCTGATCTAGGTGCTGAATGTTGCAAAAGTTGATTTCATGCATATTTATACTATAACATGTTGTCTATATGTTGGGGTTGTTTTTAAACATCTTTATAGAAAAGACATTTATTAATTTAGGCGACATAGGCACGATTTAAAGCAAATGCAAATACGGTCCTAAAGCAGGATTTCTAATGCACATAGAGAATGGTTATTTTATTAGGCAGAATTACAGCACTAGCTTAACGACAGGATTTCTAGGTGATTATGACTTATGCAGCAACAGAATTTTGTGATAATGAAGTAATGAGCGTATAACGTATTTTTCTAATATGCAAGCCAGTAAACATAATTATCCTAAGGCAGGATTTCTAATGCAAATAACACAACATATCCCTAAAGCAGGATTTCTACCCGGTTTCCCCATAAAAATCATATAAGAATCCCTCCCCTTTTTAATAATTTCCCCCAATATCTATTTACAAAGATGATTATTACATACCAGAAGTGAATGAATTACATAAGTAAATATAAACTATACCATAGGGAGGCTGAATTAGGCCCAAAGTAAACCTGGGAATGCCAGGCCTTCAAAACAATCTCAGATGCCCAGAGTCTCATAGCCCACAGGGTGTCCTGGTGTGTCAAAGTTCCCTAAGGACCTCAGGGATCCCAGGAAATGCTCACACCAAGACCCTTTCTTTAATAGAGAATTGGTTATGTGCAGTGTGGAAGGGCCAGCCCTAATGTGCCAGAGTTCGGAGGAATCTCATGGATTCCTAGGCAGTACACACACTGGAGGGGCAGAACTTAATAATGTAATAAAAGAAGTGAGAGTGCTTGACATAGTTTGAAAGAGATGAGTAAAATAGTGTAGAGATAAAACTTTTAGGAAAGAAAAGGTTTTCAAGAATAGAAACAATTTTAGGAAAATACTAAGGGTGGAAAACAATTTTGAAATCAATTCTGAGGAAAACAAAGATCCAACAAGCAACCACACAATCATAGAATGCCCAGATTCACAACCATTTAACAAACATCTTTACAAACAGGGGCTAGGGGGTTGGGAACATAGAGAGATTATATTAGAAACACATGAACAGGGTACAGGGGGGACCATATGGGACAACAAATGCACAGAACAACAAGGATTTTACTTATTCAGAGACTTAATAAGTCAGTTATGGTAATAAGCAATTAAGACATAGAGACGGAGGATGGAAATAGTCATGTTGAAGACAGGGGTATTAGTTAAACAAATTAGGATCAATCAAATACATTAGGAGTCTTGAGCATACTAGTTAAGGGGAGTAAACAAGGACTAGATAAACATGCTGGCCAAGTATCAAACAAAACAAGTAAGACCTAGACGTGCTGATTACATGCTTGAACAAGAGAGGACAAAATTTAAACATGATGAATAAAGCAGTAAACAAGAAAACAATTGAATACATAAGCATTAAGCTAGTGCAGAAGGAGACATGGATTAACATACATGGAGCACATAGAGTGAGTTTCAGAATTGAACTAAGGACATACCAGTTAAGGAAGCAAAGTGCAAAATGTAAAGCAAGTAGAATTCCACTGTCTAGCCTTGGCTTTCAGCCGGCTAGACCAACAGTTAGCACAAGTAGCAGAGAAGAAAGAGAGAGTTTTAGTGTGTGTGTGTATTCTAAATTAAATTGTTCATGTGTTGAGAGGTAAGACAAGAGTGTATATATAGCAATTTAGGAGTAGAACAAAATAAGGTAAAAGGAATCAAAAATTAGTTAATTAGAGAAATCATAGGGTCACGGAATCCAATCACATAAAGGGGTTCGGAATAGATCCCCTTAATTAGGGGTAATTGATCAAACGGTAATAACAGGGGTTTAATTAAGGCAAGAATCCAAATCATACCAAATAAAGGAATCAGTAAGAATTAAAAATTATACGGGCAATCAAATAAGGCAGAGATGACCAATTAAGGTCATAACCAAGGAAACAAATAAATCTATGCATACAATATTTAACAGAGTAAAGCAATCAACAAAACTTTCAAAAGAACACTGATTTCCGGCAAGAAATACTCAACTTTCATAAATAGAGATTAGACTAAGTAAGACCTCAAAAAATATAGAATTAGCCCAAAAAAATGGGTTTGAACCCTAACAGAGATTAATTAGGGCAAAACCCACAAAATACTGGATTTGACAAGAAAATGTTTAAGTCCAAGAGACAGAGTAAATTAATACGATTGGTAACACAGAAAGACCCAAAATTGAAGTAAATATTGGAAAAATCAGTATATCATATAGAATCAACTAGGGTTTGAATACTCTTGCAAAAATCAGTCAAGAAGATGAAAGAATAATTTATTAAACACTTAGAAGTCAGAAGGACCTTTGAAAAATAATTTGGGATGAACCCAAATTTAGGGAAAAGTCGGAATAATCAATTAAACAAAAGATTTTTGAGGGAGAACACTTAATAATACTCAAATCATCTCAGATTTATGAATATCTGAGAAGAATCGATAGCAATGAACTAGGGTTCTCAGAAAAAACATTAGAGATGAGAGAATAGGTCAAGAACCCATAAATAAGGAGAAATTCTTACTCACAAACGGAACCTGAGACATGCAAGTTTCAACGAGAACCCATTGGGTTCCTTGAGATATTCTCAAGGATCCAAGAAATCAAAGAGCCATGGCGTGTAGAGGGTCGGGGCTAGTCGTAGAAGACATGGGAGCATCATAAGGTGGAGGTTTACGCTGATGACGGCGTTTAGAATTAGGGTTAGGTCGAGAGAGTTTAAGAGATGAGGGAGATGATGATGGCGGGTGAGAGGGAGAGAATGAGAGGGTTTGGGGGGGGAGGGGTAAGTTAGGTTTAATTATGGAAGGGGCTTTGTGGACCGTTGATCAAAATGATCAACAACTATGATTAAATGGGCAATTGGGTCTGGCAGGTGTGTATTTTGGCCAAAGAGGTTTGGGATAATTTTAAAAGGGGTTTTGGGATGATTTTAAAGGGGTTAGGTCTGAAAACAAAATACACACCTGCCA
>ML429580.1:23410-62835 GCA_005239525.1 Nicotiana knightiana
GGGGGGGGGGGGGGGGGGGGGGGGGAGAGAGGTTAAGTTTGGTTTAATTATGGAAGGGGGTTTGTGGACCGTTGATCAAAATGATCAACGGCCACGATTAAATAGGAAATTGGATCGGGGCAGGTGTGTATTTGGGCCAAAGGGGTTTGGGCTAATTTTCAAAGGGGTTTTGGACTGGTTTAGGGGTTAGGTCTGAAAATAAAGGGGCTATTTATTAAATACCCAAGTAATTGAATTAAAATTAATTTATAAAATAATTAAAAAATTATAAAAATAATTTTCATGCATAGAAATGTTTTAAAATAATTATCCAATATTTAAAAAATACAATGAGCCATTTTCTGGTAAAAATAACACAATAATGTCTGCACGGGCTATAATTGCAAAGTTATTGCAATTGTAATCAAAAGGTGTAAATCTGGCCATTTGTGAAATAATTTGAACTTAATATGACTATAAATAGCAAAATTAAATCGTAAAATGTTATTAAGTCATTTGTGATGCAATTTTTAATTGTTTATATAAATAAAATACTAGAATAAATTAATTTAAAAAATGTAGAAATTATGAAAAAAAATCAATTGATGTTAATGCATAGGTTTGCATTTAAAAAATATTATAGAAAAAAATTGAGTACCAACAATATACTGAAACTTGATGCTTGGTTCCCTGACCTCGACTGGGATCAATGCCTCAGACCCATATACCAAAGAAAACTGGGTCTCCCCCGTGCTTGATTTTGATGTCGTTCGATATGCCCATAGCACCTCGGACAATACTTCTCTCCATTTCTCCTTCGCATCATCTAACCTCTTCTTTAAGTTTTGGATGATGGTTTTGTTTGTGGACTCGGCCTGACCATTTGCACTTGGGTGATAAGGTGCTGATAGAATCCTTTTGATTTTATGGTCTTCGAGGAATTTTGTTACTTTACTCCCGATGAACTGCTTCCCATTGTCGCATGCTATCTCGGCAGGTATCCCGAACCGACATATAATGTGGTCCCATATGATGTCAATGAATTCTTTTTCTCTAATCTTCTCAAAGGCCTGCGCTTCTACCCATTTCGAGAAGTAGTCAGTCATAAACAAAATAAAATTAGCTTTACCTGGATGTCCATCCCCCATTTCATGAATGGCCACGGGGATAGAAGTGAATGGAGTGGTTCACCGGGCTGATGGATCATTGGTGCAAACCTTTGACATTTATCACACTTTCGAACGAACTCCTTAGTATCTTTTTCCATACTATCCCAGTAATACCCCGTTCTGATCACCTTTCGAACCAAGGAATCGGTAACGGAGTGGTTTCCACAAGTGCCTTCGTCGATTTTTCGAAGTATGTAATCAGTGTCCCCCGGTCCCAAGCACACTGCCAGTGGTCCGTCAAAGGTCTTTCTATATAATGTTCCATTTTCATCAAGTGAGAATCGAGTTGCTTTGGCTCGGAGGGTCATCGATATATATATAAAGGATTCCTAAACCGAAAAGGTGTGCAAAGTGCTCGATGTTACATATTAATTTTATAAAAGAATTAATCTATCAAAATTTTCTTAACTAAAAAGATCCTCCTAAACCTATAGAGAACCTAATATTCCTAACCAAAATTTTACTACTTTAATTGAAAGTGCAAGGAGAAATTTAATACTCCATGAAACTTTCCTAGAGAGAAAGTTTCCTACTTTTAGTTGAAATTATTTGAAATTCCATAATTGAAGGAATTGAATTTTTTTAATTTTATATATTAAAAAAATAATTAATGAGCTTAATAGTTGTTAATGATCTTAAATATTTGAAAAATAATGAAATGACTATTTTATCTAATGTGAACTCTATTTTAAAAGGCTTAATAAAGACGAACAATATTTCGTTAAGGGTTTCGTGCTTTTAATATAAACTAATTTTAGTATACGTGCATTGCACGTGAATTTTGCATCTACCAATAAAAGTGCATATTGAATAAAAAATAAATTTTGAATATATACTTGAACTCATAATAAGTAATTTTTTTACCTCATAAAATAGATTGAACATTTAGGAAAATTTATAAGTTTATATATCAATATTACAACATACTCCAATTAATCCACATGAGTTGGACAACACACCCCATTTTTCTTCAAAGTTGGGCCAATATTTAAATGCAATTTATTTGGAGATTTTTTATAATATCAAAAAAAAGTTTATATACAGATTTACATATTAATATCAAATTTGATTCAAAAGAAAAATTTGAACTAAAAATAAGGATTGAGCATATTAGAAAATTTTATTTCCCGGCACGATATACACAAATTTTTTTACGAGTAGTTTATCTACGGCTGTCTAAATTCAATAAATGAGTTATAACTTTCAAAACACAATATTGTAAAAAACAATTCGTGCTCAAGGTAATTATATTAATTAGTAAAATTTTATATTGTAAGTGAGACGGGAAAATCTTGCACCACACCTTAAAATTAATATTCCGTGAGATACTTATGATGACGAATGTGAAATAATCCAAACGGGGATAATCATTTTTTTATGAGATAATGAAAATTATTTGCCTATGAAATTATTAGAAATCTGGCTAGATGCAAGGGCATCAATTGTCAATCTCTATTCTTTAATTAACACAATTAGTAATAAAATCTTTAATTGAGAGTTAAATTGCCTAATCAATTTTTTGTTACAGAATGCAATTGCTCTAATAATCTCTGTAAAATTTATAAACACGTCAACCTTTAAACTGATAATAGTATATGAGATATGATAAACAAAAATCACAATTGATAACTTTTTAATTCACAATTGTCTATCAAGAATAAACATATGTATCTTATTATATAACTTCAAGAAAAAAAATTAAAGGTTATCAAATTTACCTCAAATCACAAGCAAGTTCACCTCCACAATAATGACATTATTAACAATTTAGGATAAGAATAATAAATGCTCGCTCTTTTATAAAAGTATTCAACTCCTAATCTAAATTATTTTAATGTTAAAGTTCTAGATTGATTGTTGAAATCTAAACCTATAGAATCTAATTCTTTTACTTTTTTTTTTTTATCCAACGGCATTGTTACATTAATTATTAGTTCTAAACTACAAATGATAATTTGAGTTGAAAGTGGTTGAAAGGTTTTACTAAAATATTTATAAATAATTAACTGGTTAAACTTTAATAACAAACAAAAAACTCTTAAACCCAAAAGGATCTCAAAGTTGTAGATAATAAATTGCATCGAGAAAATAAAATCAAGATCGAAAAATATTGCAACAATTGTAATATTTTATTTCAAATAATTTGAGTGTACAATCTCTATGAATTCTCTGATTCTTCTTTCCAATAGTAAATAAATTCAAGGGTCTTTGAGCTTGATCTTGAATCTATATTTGTTTCCACGGACGATGATCTTGAATTCAACTAGCACGAACTTTGATTTGAACTCGTACTCGTTGAATCTTGACTTGTTCTTCGTTCTTGAGCTTGAACTTGATTTCTTGAGCTTGAAGTTCTTCGTTCTTGCGCTTGAACTTGATTTCTTGAACTTGAACTTGATTGCTTGAAGCTTGAAACTTGTAGAGAAATTTACGGTATTTGATCCACGAGCTCTCTCTTGCTTCTTGTTACAACTTCTGGTGTCTTTTCTGGGTTATGAAGACCCATATTTATAGTTGTGGAAGGGAAGAGTTGTGATAAGAACAAACTCTTTCCGACCAATCAAATTGAAGTGTGACATGACCGCATTTGATTGGCCAGAACATGTCACTTGCACATATGTCGCAGTTTCATTGGCCTTCTAATGTGACTTGACATGCCTTGTCATTTTGACACATGTTAATGTGACTTGGCATGCCTTGTCATTTTGACATATGTCATGATCCTATTGGCTATTCCATTTGACTTGGCATGCCACGTGGCACCAAACTGGACCTCTAGGTAGATGGCATCTTGGGCTTAACGAAGTGGGCTCATCATCTGTAGCCCAACTAAAGAGGCTAGCCCAATGTATTAAGACTTATTTATTTAATCCATATATGTTTGGACTTATATAATTAATCTACTTGTATTAGTCCATGATACTTAGCTCGACTAAAATATTTAATAAATAGTCCAAATTATTTTACTGAATTAAATCCGATAAAATATTGTATGCTTACAAAGGCCCCTATTTCAAGACTACAAATTTCTAAATTTTCTTGAAGACTAAGCTTGAAGTACGAATTTATTTTGACATACGTCCTCCAACAATAGCGTAAAAGACATCAATGCAACGATAGCGTAAAAGACATCAATGCTTGAAAAATCGAACTATTCTGGAGATTACGGACTCATGGTCATGTAGTTCGTTGAACATTGTTTCTGAAATGTCATTTTACCTCATGAACAAAGTTATTTCTAAAAGAACAAATGATCCCATTTATAACTTTGAAGTTTACGTCATATTCTTTATGGTATCCTTACTTTGTATTTGAAATTTTGTCGTGAATCGTGCCAGTTCCATGTGGCTGACATATATATATATATATATAGATATATATATATATATATAAAACTTAAGTAAACATGGAACTTTGATAGCACTTGATCACATCTAGTTAGATAATTCCTTATGAATAGCCACAGATCTGTACCACTTCAACTCGGACAAATTTACGCCGTCTCCAACTATTACTTAGAATCCATTCAGGAATCGATTTACTTCTTCTACTTCAACTTGGGAATAGAAGAGTTAAATCACCGCACAGTTGATCCCACATCGAATCACGTATTATTAACGCCTCCTCTCCGCAATCTATATAAACCCCTGTGCTCGTATTCATTGAGCATCAATTCGCAATATTTTCAAGTCACTTGAGTCTATTTTTGTGGACTCGGAAGCATTAACGCGAAGGTAATTTCTTCTTTTTTTCTTGTGCTTTTCTTCTTTTGTTGTCTTTCTTTTTGGTAGTCAAGAAAGTGAGAATAGATTCCTCCATGCATGAAGAATGCAATTTTAGGTGTGAAGAGATGAATACTCGTCCCTGTCCGGATATCGAAGAGATTACTCTCAAGGTGGCCCCACTATTGGAGAGATTACTCTCAATGTGGCTCGACTATTGGAGTGATTACTCTGAAAATAACCCGATTATCAGAGAGATTATTCTAAAATGACCCAACAATTAGAGTGATTACTCTCGAAATGACCCGACTATCGGAGGGATTACTCTCAAAATGATCTGACTATCGGAGAGATTACTCTCAAAATGACCCGACTATTAGAGAGATTACTCTCAATGTGGATCGATTACCGGAGAGATTTCTCTCAAAATGACCCGATTATCGGGGAGATTACTCTCAATGTGGCTCTACTATCGGAGAGATTACTCTCAAAATAGACCGACTGTCGGAGAGATTACTCTCAATGTGGCCCGACTATCAGAGAGATTACTCTCAATGTGGCCCGACTATCGAAGGATTACTTCAATGTGTCCTGACTATCGCAGAGATTACTCTCAATTTGGCAAGACTATCAGAGAGATTACTCTCAATGTGACTCGACTATCGGAGAGATTACTTTCATAAGGACCTGACTATTGGAGAGATTACTCTCAATGTGGCCCGACTATTGGAGGCCATTTCATCCATTTAGACCTTTGTGCCCTTTCTAATATTCTTGATTTGGACTTTGATGACCATTTTTGTTCTTTTGCAGCCCGAAGAAATGGCAAATTTCAGAGACTATACCTCACCTTCCTCCAAACCTAGATATCTCGTAATCGAGACTGAAGATGGCATTGTTACACCCCATGTTTTCGTACGTGAGAGTACATGGAAAGTCAATTGATGGTAAGTTCAGATATAAGATTATATTTGTAAGCATATAAAGTAATCTAATCATGTTACCTTGGAGGTTACAAATATTTAAGATCCTGAACAACGAGTACCAAGAGGGTTGGAAATCTTAGAAGCTAAACCAATTGAAAAAAATAAGTTTCATCAAAAGTTGACGAGAACGTTATAACATGTAATTTAGGGTGATACTATGGTTAATTATATTATAATAAGGTTATTCTATGAGTTAATTTTGTCGTATGATAGTCGTGTGCTACGTTTGAAGTCAAGCCAGTTGTGGAACAAAAGTTGGCAAAGGTCTTCACAAGTTACATTCATAAATTTGTTGAAACTTAGGCCAAATGTAGATGAGATTTTCTTCCAATATACTTGGAATTAGGGTATGATCTAGCTACCAACTTTAATATCTACGAGTCTAGTTTCTAACGCATTTCACCGTTTGTCGATACGACATTGGAGTAGAGAGATATATGCATTTTTGCGAGACTGCACAGACTGCTAGGTGACAAGTAGGTGTGTCACCTACTTGGTTAAATGAGAGCCCAAAAAGAAGCAATTTCGGGTCGGCCAAAGAGATTATTTAATGGATCATCTCCTGAGATATAACCCTCATTATATATCATAAACAACCAGACCTAAACCCCTACAAAATTCCTCCCAAAAATTACCCACAAACCCTAATTGATTTTCTCTCCCTTTCAAGTTCTAATTNTAAGTTTACTGCTCTCTTTCATCATTTTTTTCTGCTGTAAATTTATGTTAATTCGTTCTATACTTTTAAGAACTCACGGGACGATGATCGGAAGTCGTGAGTTCGAGTTATTCACTTGTAGCGGACTATTTTATGTTGCTGTTGGGCTGCGTATTTCACTACTATTTTGTGGAGTTTTGGATAAGGAAGGTTTTGGAGAAACACCATATATATGTAGGGTGGTGGGTTGGTCGTTCTTCGAAGCATTTCCGGGTCGTTTGACGCTACTACGGTAGTCATTTTGTGTATGAAGAGATTGCGGTGTGTTGGGCTGTTTTGTAGTATTTTATGTTGTTTATAAGACTGGAAAATAATGTATATCTGTTGTTTTGGTTGTGTTCTTTTGTTGTTGGTGTTATCTTGAATTTGGAGGAAGTAAGGATTATAGGGGAGATTCTGTCCGTTTTTATACAAATAAGTTTGTCGTTCGTTGTGCGATAGTTGTACCTTTCGTAACTTAATGATAGTATTATTATCGTTGTTCTAGATTAAGGTGCGAAGAGGCGAGTTCAACTTGGTGAATAGAAAGATTGTGATAAGGTATGTTAAGGCTCTTCCTTCATTCTTTTGGCATGATCTAAAGTGAAACGAACGTACACGATACGCTATTTCATAATGAATCTACTCCTAGCAACTAAGGTTGTCCATGTTGTTCTTTCCTTACAAAGTTATTCTAAGAAAGTATGTATGATCCTTGAATCCTAGTAAAGTTCATAATGATGGTATGATGTCCATAATGTTAATCGAAGGTGAAACTACCTTACGTCACTCCGAAAGTTTTAGAGCGTAATTCCATGGGTCCAGCATGAATTATATATAGTATCTATTTTACTCTACCGAGCCGCGCTATAGTCGGCCGGCTACGACACCTATTTTTCAACCACCGATCAGTTGGGTTTACCGAGCTCCACGTGGCTGGCTACGATTCTACCGAGCCGCACTATAGTCGGTCGGCTACGACACCTATTTTTCAACCACTGATCAGTTGGGTTTACCGAGCTCCACGTGGTTGGTTACGATTCTACCGAGCCTTATGATGGTCGAGTATGTTTTTGCCGAGTCCTCTTCGAGGTCGGGTATGATATGATGATGATGATGCCCACAGAGGCGGATGTTTCTAAAAGATTATGTATATATATGTATCAAGCATTTCATGTCACTAACTCTCAGAGGCACTCAGATGCTACAGGTTGTATCTCCTACATCTCTCTTTACATTACTGTTCTTAGTTATGCTTTTCTGCCATACATACTCAGTACTTTATTCGTACCGACGTCCCTTTTTCTTGGAGACGTTGCGTTTCATGCCCACAGGTCCCGATAGACAGGTTGACAGTCCTCCTAGTAGGCTATCGGCTCAGAGGAAGGTGTTGCTGCACTCCACTTGCTTCGGAGTTGCCTATTTGGTCAGTATGATTGGGACATGCATTGACTGGTATGGCGGGGCCCTGTACTGACCTTTATGTTGTTTATGTACTCTTAGAGGCTTATAGACAAATGTCAAGTATATGGATACTTGTATGGCCTTGTCGGCCTATGTTTTGAGTTTATAAATGATCATGTCAGCCTTGTAGGCGCGTATGTCACATGTATAAGTTTCTATATCATGTTAGGTCGTCATATGTCTATCATTCCCTTATTTTTTATTCGATTATGTCATGATGACCATTTTGGAACATTTACCCATGATGGTATGGTAAGAAAGGTATGTTATGTTGGTACTCGGTTGAGTAAGGTACCGGGTGCCCGTCACGGCCCATAGGTTGAGTCGTGAAAAAAGTGGTATCAGAGTAGTTCTGTCCTAGGGAGTCTACAAGCTGTGTCTAGTAGAGTCTTGTTTATGGGTGTGTTGTGCACCACAGTTATAAGCAGGAGGCTACAGGGCATTTAGGACTGTCACTCTTTGTTCTTACTCTAGATCGTGTGGTAGAGTTCAGTTGTAAGAACTCAATTTCCTAAATTCTATCTTATTCATAATACGATGATGCCTATATCTAGAAAGACAGTTGGTAAGAGATTGAATGTGTTGTGGGAGAGTTGAGTCAGAGGAACTCAATTTTGCATCATGCTTATGATGAGTAAATGTGAGGTCTCCAACAGATCATATATGTACTAAGATGTGTAAGTTTCTTAATAAGGAGCTCTAAGGCAAGAATACCAATCTACCCATATGGTAAAAAGAAATAAGAGAATCGGAAGGTAGATACAAGTTTTAGCAAGTAAAATAAGCAAGATGAAGAAGGGTAGAGGTAACTAGTTAACAAAGATTATCAGTATTTACAATTGAGGCAAAGAAATATAAGTATTCTGAGTTATCTTCAACAATAATAGAGGTATGTACAATTATCCACACCCATCTCAGTTATGCCATATCGGAGCTAACATATATAGTTTAAGGCAGGATGGATATCAGGATCTCACTGGGGTTAGAGTAAACCAAAATTGTGGATTGATTGTTATCATTAGCTAACATTTCCGAAAGATAGTGAAAATGTGGTAATAGATCTCCTTGTGAGAGACCCATATGGTGCACTCTATAATAGAACAGTGGGATATGAATACTAGAATGTTCAGAAATTCCAGAATATAGGAAGTGGAATCCTAGAAGGGTTAAATATTTACCTTAGTATGACTCCTGCCCCTAGTAAAAAAAAAAGAGAGAGAATCTTAGGTGTCCCAAAGAACCAGTGAGATGAAGAAGGGGGAGCTAAAAGTTAAGGAACGTTTTGTTGAAGTCTTCAGAATAAGGTGACAAATAGAAATATTAGCAGGAGAATAAGAAGAGAGTTAATGAAACATTATGAGTAAGATATAATAAATGGGTGATAACGGTAAAGCAAAATATGACAGGATGACAGAGTCTATAGTCAAGTGAAGGAAAAGACAAGAGGAGACATGCCTTGAGATAATAAAAGTATAAGCCCTAAATTCATATCCTCATTTCGAGACATCAATTGATGAGTCCATCATGATTACCAGAAGGAAAATTTAGACCCCCGAGTAATAGAAATTAGTATGGGATAGTAAGCAAAAAAAAAAATAGAACATGAATTAGGGATCGAAGGAATTGGTAATAGTCGGCATCATTTCAGAGATCGTGTTTCAACAATAATAGAGTGAACAATAGAAGAATAACTTCAAAGGTCATTCACGAAGACGCTTCCTAAAGCAAGAATTATGAGCAGAGTTAAGCTTCAGGGACTAAATGTTCCAATTACACCAGGTGTCACCCTTGTGCGTAAGAATTCAATTATCCCTAGTGTAGAAGGGTTACCGCAAGGCGAATAATATGTGAGTGAAGATGTGAATTTTTTTTTCCAAAGATGAAGAAGTAACTATTGAATTGTAAAGGACGAATGCGGTAAAAAGGTGAAGGAATGAGACTGCTTTTATTCATATCCTACACATATAATATGACTCCAGAACATTAAGAAAGCATGATGAAGGGGAGAATCAATAAGGGTTTCGCACTCGATGATACTGTTAAATAAGTCGGAATGGGCACTTGATACATAAGGATCACGTACGAGAGGTAAGTTAAGACAAAGGGCATAACCTAAGAGGCGTTACATAAAATACATATATGAGAGTGGACCAACGGGTAGTCTGTAGTTGATCCAGGAAGAGCCTAGTTATGGCTAGATAAGAGAATACATACAAATCAGTAGATCATGCAAGATAAACGTAGTGAAACCCAGCATAGGAAATTCAGTCTCTCAGATACGACATTGTAATCCTCGAGAAATATTCAGATAGGAGTTGGGGTAGTAGAAGGTACAAAATAAGTGTTACGGAAATAAAAGGGAGTGCCACTAGGGAGACAACTAAAATTTCAATTCAGAATCAAACCTACGAGCACAAAGGCGCGAATGTAAGTAACTAAGGATAATGATAGGCGAGTAAGAACATCAGAAATACCATGGGGTATACAATGAAATATACTCGAGGCTTTACAAAAGTCAGAGAGTCTTCCCTAAGCAATGCAACGAAAGACTAGTTGAGGAAATAAGGAAGAAGGCTTCAACATAAGCATACTGACCTAAAGAAGAAATGGTCTTGTAACAGCAGTCTCACTATAATATTGTATGCACTCCATAAGAAAGTGGAATCTATCATGGATAATGAATGGGAAAAGAAAAAGAAGAGTTGATAATTAAGATAATATGAGATACATGGAACTCCAGTATTCATGGGAACTAAGATAAGCCAAGTATGTATGCAGCAAGTGGCAGAACGACTAGGAAAAGTAATTGCTTACATTTAAAGACAACTGGGAAGGCATGAAAGGAAATCTATGGTGCTAGCATGTTAAAAGGAATGTTGCGAGTAGTATAAATAGATATGCATAGGTCGCAAGATAAAGTATGATAGATAAACAAGGTTTTAGCTAGACTGGAGTAAGGATAAGAAAAGGCGAGTGAGAAGGTGACGAGAATAGATAAGTACTCGGGATTAAACCCATCACAACAAGAGAACTGATGGTTTCCATAAAGTTATAAAAATATCAGTATAGCATGAGTGAACTCAAATTAGTTTAAAAGTAGGAGCATTTAGAAAAGATGGAATGCTACCCTGGTAGTAAAGTAAGGGTGTAACTGTGATGAATGATAAAAGGATGACGTTTAGGCCTTTTATTGAGTAATTATTTGGAGAACAAGGATTTCATAAATTGCACGGGATTAGAATACCCCCATAGGATGAATCACATTGGGATGCTATGAAATATAATTATTGGAGTATAGTATCGTCCCTAAGTGGATCATGAAAATCACTTCAGATATTCCCCGATGAGACGTGAGCCCTAGTGACGATATATTACAAGAGATTTCAAGTTATTAATGATAGATTATAGATCGACATTAAGGTTAATCAACAATAGATGGATGAAAGTTACAAAGTATGAAATGATATTAGGTTGTCATTATTAAGATGAACAGTAATAAGGAAGCATTAAATGTCTTAGATTTATACATATAGGATAAGCAGGGAGAGAGTAACCTAGAGTTAGGTGGCAGGCCTTGATAATAATAAACCGAAGTAAGAGTTATAGTACAATATGACCTACCTAGTTGTGGTAAAGCCATAGGCATAGATAACTGAGGCCATGAAACAAAATATAACAATAGTCATAAGTTCGACAAAGTACCAAGCAAAGAACTTTAGTACACCTATAGATGCCAGAGGGATAACTTGTCATAGTACTATATATGTTCACAAATTGAAGCCTAGAGATTGGTTAAAAGCTAACGGAAAAAGGAGATAAGAGTCGCATTGGCACACATTCAAGGTTAGAATCGTACAGGCTGCATGAAAGAAGGTAGAAATAGTTACGAGATTGGAAGAATTTTGACCATAAGTCGTGGTGTGAGAAAGAGGTATAAAGGGGGGAATGCCCTAGCCTTTGCATTTATTCACCGAAAAACTCCCTATATGGAAAAGAAAATATTAAAATATTCGTAAGAGTTATTGCTTAAAAGACGTGCATTAGTCAACATTCGAGGACGAATGTTCCAAAGGAGGGAATAATGTTACACCCCATGTTTTCGTACGTGAGAGTACATGGAAAGTCAATTGATGTAAGATCAGATATAAGATTATATTTGTAAGGATATAAATTAAGCTAATCATGTTACCTTGGAGGTTACAAATATTTAATATCATGAATAACGAGTACCAAGAGGGTTGGAAATCTTAGAAGCTAAACCAATTGAAGAAAATAAGTTTCCTCAAAAGTCGACGAGTTTGGAACGTTATAACATGTACTTTAGTTAATTTTGTCGTATTATAGTCTTGTGCTACGTTTTGAAGTCAAGCAAGTTGTGGAACAAAAGTTGGCAAAGGTCTTCACAAGTTACATTCATAAATTTGTTGAAACTTAGGTCAAATGTAGATGAGATTTTATCCCAATATACTTGGAATTAGGATATGATCTAGCTACCCAATTTAAGAACTACGAGTCTAATTTCTAATGCAGTTCACCGTTTGTCGATACGACATTGGAGTAGAGAGATATATGCATTTTTACGAGACTGCGCAGACTGCTAGGTGACAAGTAGGTGTGTCACCTACTTGGTTAAATGAGAGCCCAAAAAGAAGAAATTTTGGGTCGGTCAAAGAGCTTATTTAAGGGATCATATCCTGATATATAACCCTCATTATATATCACAAACAAACATACCTAAACCCCTGCAAACTTCCTCCCAAAAATTACCCACAAACCCTAATTGATTTTCGCTCCCTTTCAAGTTCTAATTGGGGGTAAAACCTAGAATTTGAAGAACCAATATAAGGTATGAGTTATCCAACAAATAATTTAAGTTTAATTCTCTCTTTCATCCATTTTTTATGCTGTAAATTCATGTTAATTCGTTCTATACTTTTAAGAACTCACGGGACGGTGATCGAAAGTCGTGAGGTCGAGTTATTCACTTGTAGCAGATTGTTTTGTGGACTGTTTTATGTTGCTGTTGGGCTGCGTATTTCACTAATGTTTTTTGGAGTTTTAGAGGAGTAAGGTTGTGGATAAATACCATATATATGTAGAGTGGTGGGCTGGTCGTTCTTCGTAACATTTCCGGGTCAATTGACACTACTACGGTGGTCATTTTGTGTATGAAGAGATTGCGGTGTGTTGGGCTGTTTTGTAGTATTTTATGGTGTAGATAGGGCTGAAAAATAATGTCTATATGTTTTTTATTGTGTTTTTGTGTTGTTGGTGTTATCTTGAATTTGGAGGAAGTAAGGATTATAGGGGAGATGCTGCCCGTTTTTATAAAAAATAAGTTTGTCGTTCGTTGTACGATAGTTGTACCTTTCGTAACTTAATGATAGTATTATTGTCATTGTTGTTGATTAAGGTACGAAGAGGCGAGTTCAACTTGGTGAGTAGAAAGAATGTGATAAGGTATGTTAAGGCTCTTCCTTCATTCTTTTGGCATGATCTAAAGTGAAACGAACGTACACGATACGCTATTTCATAATGAATCTACTCCTAGCAACTAAGGTTTTCCTTGTTGTTCTTTCCTTAAAAAGTTATTCTAGGAAACTATGTATGATCCTTGAATCCTAGTAAAGTTCATAATGATGGTATGATGTCCATAATGTTAATCGAAGGTGAAACTACCTTATGTCATTCCGAAAGTTTTAGAGCGTAATTCCATGAGTCCAGCATGAATTATATATAGTATCTATTTTAATCTACCGAGCCGCGGTATAGTCGGCCGGGTACGGCACCTATTGTGAAACTACTGATCAGTTGGGTTTACCGAGCTCCACGTGGCCGGGTACGATTCTACCGAGCCTTATGATGTCGGGTATGTTATTACTGAGTCCTCTTCGAGGCCGGGTATGATATGATGATGATGATGCCCACAGAGGCGGATGTTTTTAAAAGATTATGTATATATATGTATCACGCATTTCATGTCACTATCTCTCAGAGGCACTCAGATGCTACAGGTTGTATCTCCTACATCTCTCTTTATATTACTGTTCTTAGTTATGCTTTTCTGCCATACATACTCAGTACTTTATTCATACTGACGTCCCTTTTTCTTGGGGACACTGCGTTTCATGCCCGCAGGTCCTGATAGACAGGTTGACAATCCTCCTAGTAGGCTATCGGCTCAGCGGAAGGTGTTGCTGCACTCCACTTGCTACAGAGTTGACTATTTGGTCAGTATGATTGGGACATGCATTGACGGGTACATGGATACTTGTATGGCCTTGTCCGCCTATGTTTTGAGTTTATAAATGATCATGTCAGCCTTATAGGCGCGTATGTCACATGTATAAGTTTCTATATTATGTTAGGTCGTCCTATGTCTAGCATTCCCTTATGTTTTATTTCGATTATCACATGATGACCATTTTGGCACATTTACCCGTGATAGTATGATAAGAAAGGTACGTTATGTTGGTACTCGGTTGAGTAAGATACTGGGTGCCTGTCGCGGCCCATAGGTTGGGTCGTGACAGGCATAGAACAAACCAAGCTTTTGGTTCACACCCCACAAGCTGGCTAGTATGCAGCCTCATGGCCTTCTTTGAGGAACTCCCTTTATGTAGAAAACTGGACCTTGGAGCACAAGTCAACTTCTAATCCATTGTCCAAGATGTGATCTCTCCAAGCTCCCACCCATTTCCACGTAAACATTGCTAGCACCCTTCCAAACTTAGGGCGTCGCATAATTCAAGGCGAAGTATCTTGGGAAAACACAACAACAATCGAGAGCGAGTATCGTCATATTCCAGGATATTAGGAATGGGCTGAAGATGTACTTGGTGGAAGCCAACAAACCCTGAGTACATCAAAGATTTACGATGTTGTATATGCCTCACTTTTCACTTATGATCGGAACTCAAACATTTTGCAAGCATTTTGTGAGGCTTGGTTCCCCAAGATGAACACGCTTCTTACATCAGCCGGGGAACTATCTATCTCTCTTTGGGACTTACATATACTTGGAGGTCTTCCCATTGCGGGTTCTCCATATGAAGAAGTAGTACCTAAGACAAGAGAACTCATCGGCTTGGACAAAACACAGATGAGATTTATTCCTCGATATTGCGAGTATTTATTTGATGCCTTCCATCACCTTAAGGAAGGTGCGAGTGTTAACCAAAAGGTCTCCTTGAGAAAGTGGACAAATTTTCGGTATAAAAGCTTTAATATATTAACTTGCCCCACTATGAAAGGAAAGTAAATATGCGTGCCTAAATCGACACATAATCCTAACAGAGTTATTACCGAGACAACTAGGTGGTCGAGTGATCAAGAAGCTATATTCTCCAAGCTTAGGGTGAGGTCTGACAAGAAAGATGAAACATATATATATAAGCATTCTTATTAATTTGGCTATGTGCTTTTGTGTTCCCCAAAGTAGAAAACTTCATTCGCCACAAGACTTTTAAGATGGAAAGCACGATGGAAAGCAGGCAAAAGATTAGCCTTGCAATCCCAGTTTTGACGAGTATTTATCATGGTTTGAATAAGATTTCGTGTTATTCCCAACTTGATCAGGTCAAAGTTTGTTTTCCCATCCATTATGATAGAGTTCGAGGGTCCACCAAACTATATAGAGAACCAGGTTCTCTATTAGTTTCCACAGATTAGACACACACAACAGAATGTAATTGACACATGGAGTTTTTACGTGGAAAATTCCCAGCTCAACGGGATTAAAAACCACGATCTACACTTGTAGGATTTCAACTTCATTACTGAGCAACTTTCAGATTACAACCTATGTCACCTAGGAATTAACTATTTCATCCCTCACTAACTTGTAACACACCTATTACAAGCCACTTTTTAATCCCTCTATTATAAAGACTTCACAACTTGACTAACTCTAGCCAAGACACAAACACTGAAGTTTATGATTTACAAGAGTTTCCTAATCAATGCTTTTAAACAAGCTAAGTAGGAATTACAATTGAAGAACTATTACAAAGTTACAACTCTACTAAGGACATACAAAGACTTGATATAGGAACTGGTTCGTAGCAGTGTTGTTCTTTGTTCTTGATGCACTGGAGAATCATTTTTCTTGATGATCAATCACTTGGAGTGCTTGAGTAAATTCTCTAGTATGCAAGTGATGTTTTTTATTGGTTTAATATTAATATAACATTGCTCACATCACTTGAATGATGTAAGCAACTTAAGATACAAGGTCCTTCCTAATGAAAGTGACTGTTGCACTGTGTTGTACTGTTGCGTGTGCAATCACCACTTTCCAGTTGTGGAGAGTTGACTTGGTATAATCACCAGGGGACCCTAAGGCCATTCTGTTCCCCTTGTTGATTCTTTAACTTCTGAGGTTCTGGCGAACATCTCCAACTTAAGTCTAGTTGTTTTCATGCGCTTGGGAATGTGTACCAAATGTGGATCAGGTTCCTTATCTGGTTCGTGACATAAGTTTGTTAGATCATCAAAACATAAAACAAAGGTACTCAGTAACCTATCAATTTACCCTTTTTTTTATGATGACAAACTTATAATTGAAGATCCTACGAAGAACCAAGGAAACTAGATAGAGAATCAGGAACCTTAGTGAGTTCCCCCTGAATCTATATTCCCCCTTAAACTGTGCATATCATATTCAATTATGAAAAATCAATCTTCACCCTTTTGGCATCATTAAAAGCACAAATCAAGTAAGAAGCATAAAGAAGTTTAGCGTGGTTACTTCATGCCACTTGTGTGCACACAACATGATAGAAAACAGAGACAAAAAAGTAATAACATAAACAACAAAAGGAAAAAGCTTGCATAAACCAAACTTTGGATTTTACAGCCGGGAGAAGAATAATAATTACCATCCACAATTCAAAAAAAAACAAAAACAAGTACCAGAAACAAAACATCATCAAAACATACTTAAGAAGATCGACATTGGAAACTGGACACTGAAGGGACATTTCTTAAGGGGCATAGGAGAAAAAGGGCTTTGAGGAGGTGGCAAGGGTTTTGATGACAAGATCCATGCGAGCATTCGCAGACATTTTCTCATTGAGAAGTTTCTCCTTCAGGTCCTCAACCTGTTTCCGGAGCTCAGCTTTTCCCTTCGTCAAGCGGACAACCTCTAAATTGTGAGAACTAATAGAACCTGGTGCCTCTTGCAACTGACTGAGCTGATTCTTAAGAATCCCGTTCCTTGCCCTCAACTTTCTTATCTCCTCTGTGGCACTATTCTGGGCATTGATCAGTTGAGAGATAGTAGAGGTGCTTCCAACTCCTCCGACCTTGTCAATGCATTCACACTCCTCAAGGGTGGTGATCACGCCCAACTATGCCTAATAAAAAGGACAAAGCGGTCGTTGATTCTGGTGCCTCTTGCAACTGACTGAGCTGATTCTCAAGAATCCCGTTCCTTTCCCTCAACTTTCTTATCTCCTCTGTGGCACTATTCTGGGCATTGATCAGTTGAGGGATAGTAGAGGTGCTTCCAACTCCTCCGACCTTGTCAATGCATTCACACTCCTCAAGGGTGGTGATCACGCCCAACTATGCCTAATAAAAAGGACAAAGCGGTCGTTGCAAATATAATCCGATTTACAAGTCTGGAGTCGAATTCCACAGAGAACTAAAGCTTAGCTACAACTGTTCACTATCACCAAAAATACAAGCTTGAACAATTCCTAACTTATAGATATTAAGATTCTTGTGTTTAAATAATTAACTAACAAATTAAAATAGTAAATAAACACTCAAGATACTATGGGTTGGAGAAAAGATTAAGGAGGTCTAGAGTTATGATTTCCCTAATTGTCAGAATCCTTCCCGCTACGCCTTCTATAATTTCGTCTAAGTATTCTCTATCGATCATGAGCACTCTGATTGTCGTAAAACTCTCCCGAGTAATTACAACAATATACTAGACATATTCTCCCGAACTATGCTACCTAGCTTTAATTACAGCTCACTTAGATCGCACCCAAGGTTTCGTTATCTCTAATCTCACCTTTAATGTCACGCCCCGAAATCCCAACATCGGGTCGTGATGGCGTCTAACGTTGAACTTGCTAGACAAGCCAACGTGAATAAATAAACTAGCATATTGACATCAATTTAATAGAATAAACTAAACGGCTTACAATTTAACAGTGGAAATAAATATGGTTTCAAGCTAAATAAGGACAACATAATACATCGACGCATAATTTTCCCAAAACCTGGAGTCACAAACTCACGAACTTCCTATAAGAGTGCTAAATACATAACTGAAAGGAAATACATGTCTGCCTCTGAAACTGGAGGAAAAGATAAGACAGAATCGAAGACAAGGGGATGGAACAGACTCCAAGGCCCACGAACGCCAGTGGGTATACCTTGAAGCCTCTAGATAGATGGCAAACACTCCCACTAATGATGTCCTCCGGGTCCGGCTGCGTAGTTTGCACAACACAAAGAAGTGCAGGTGCAGCATCAGTACAACCGACCCCATGTACTGAGTAAGTATCGAGCCTAACCTCGATGAAGTAGTGACGAGGCTAAGACACGACAACAAAGTGTACCTGTGCAGTTCAATAATATAGCAGAAACTAAACAAGAATAAAATTACGGGGAAAACATGCTGGGGGGGGGGGGGGNGGGGGTTAAGAGATGGAAAATACTGAAATGACAGAAATGAAAACAACAGTCTGAAATATCTGAAAATAATCACGGGAAATGACAACACAGATTAAACAGTGAAGGATGCGGCACGGCATGTCCCATAGTGCATAATAACAATGTAAAATACGGCACAGAATGTCCCCTCGTGCATAATCAATATAACCACAGCACGAAATGTCCCCTCGTGCATAATAACAATATAAACATGGCACGGAATGTCCCCTCGTGCATAATAACAATATAAACATGGCACGGCATCACCCTTCGTGCTTTAACACTCTTCCTTACCCAAACAACAATCACAAACAAGGGCAAGGAAATAGACAGAGTAAAAATAGAAATCCCGGCAAGGGAGCATCGATTAAACCATCAAATCCCGGCAAGGGAACATCAATTAAACAATTAAATCCCGGCAAGGGAACATCAATTAAACAATTAAATCCCGGCAAGGGAACTATACAACGATGACCCGAAAAGGGTACATTTCAACATCTCTTTCACTTTCATAATTTATTCTATTACTCGAGCCAATGCTCCAAAGGATGTAACTATCTCATATTCCTTCATCATTCGTTTCACAATTTGAGCCAATGATCCAAGGATGAAATTATCTCATATATCCTCATTATTCGTTTTACAATTTCAGCTAATGCTCCAAAGATGTTTAAAGATTACAATTTCCTTCACATGGTCATTTACGTCATATAGGGATCATATATTAAGCATAGGAATTACAACAAAACTGGAATATTCACAATATAGGGACTCAGGGTCATGCTAGACCCCAATGTATAGATACTCGTCACCATGCCTATACATCGTATTTGACAATTAGCAAATAGCAGATAATACTCAACTCCTATTCCCTCAAGCTAAGGTTAGACCAAACATTTACCTCGGACCCAAAATATAGCAATCAACCCTCTAACACCGCCTTTCCTTTAGAATTCAACTCCGGAATGGTATTATCTAGGCATAATCAACTCAAGTATATCAATAAGGACTCAATAATTCAATTGCATAGCCTATTTACCCATCTCCATGCATTCTTTCAAAATAACAGAATTCGACCCTGGGCCCGCTTGGTCCAAACACAAGGCTCGGTCCAAAACCATGTCACCCATTCACCCACGAGCCCGAATATATAATTTGTTTTCAAATTCGATCCCAAAACGAGGTCTTAATCAAGAAAATTCAAAAGGGCCTAACTTTACCCAAATTTAAAATTTTCTACTCTAATTTGCATGTTTTAGGCTTAGGAATTCATTAATTATAGATGAAAACTGAAGGAAATGAGTTAAAATTTACTAACCTAAGAAGTTTTGGTGAAGGATGGCTTCAATGGATGCCTAAGGGCTTTGGAGAAGAAGAAGTTCGTTATTTTCTAAGTGAATCCCGTAGCTACTCGTTCTAGAAATATTTATATACCACTGGGCAAAATTGTGCATCGCGATCGTGGGAATGGGTATGCGATCGCGGAGAGTCTGGTTCCTACACTCTGCGATCGCGGCTAAAAGAATGCGATCGCGAAGAAGAACCTAGGATCCCCCCTTTACTGTGATCGCGAACAAGTGACTGCGATCGCGAAGAATACCTAGCCAACCCCCCGCCCAGACCTCCTATGCCTCTATGCGATCGCGAACTGTGCTATGCGATAGCATAGAGGAACCGACCTCCTCCTACACCTAACTCTATGCAATCGCAGAGGAACCTACGCAATCGTATAGAGCAAATCGTAAAACACCAGCAACAGCTCAAAAAACCAGATTTTCCATGTTTTTACACCCCGTTAACTACCCGAAACTCACCCGAGCCCTCGGGTCTCAAAACCAAAAACACATACGACTCCTAAATCATCCTATGGACTTATTCAAGCATTCAAATCGCCAATATAACATCATATACATCGAATTAAACCTCAAAATCCATGAATTCTATCAAATTTCATAAAGCATCAAATTTCCCATTTCAAGTCCGAAACACGTCAAACGAAATCTGTTTTCAACCAAACTTTACAGATAGCGCTTAAACCATATATAAGACCTATACCGGGCACCGGAACAAAAATACGGGCCCAATACCATCACTTTCTAATCAGATTTCATTTTTAATTTCCTTATATATTTTTCAGAAAACAATTTCACTCAAAAATTTATTTCTCGGGCTTGGGACCTCGGAATTCGATTTCGGGCATACGCCTAAGTCCCATATTTTCCTACAGAGCCTCCGGGACTGTTAAATCACGGGTCCGGGTCCGTTTACCCAAAATGTTGACCGTAGTCAAATTTATTCATTTTAATATCAAGTCTTAGCATTTTTCACAGAATTTCATATTTAGTTGTCCGGCTACGCGCCCAGACTGCGCATGCAAATCGAGGCAACTACAAATGAGGTTTTCAAGTCCTCGGAAGTACGGAATCGGTAATAAAATAGGTGGTGACCCTTTGGGTCGTCACATTCTCCACCTATAAAAAGACCGCTCGTCCTCGAACGGACAGAAGAAAGAAGTACCTGAGTCGGGAAATAAATGAGGTAACGGCTCCGCATATCGAACTCGGACTCCCAGGTCGATGCCTCAGGAGGCTGACCTCTCCACTGAACACGAACAGAAGGGAAACTCTTAGATCTCAACTGACGAATATGCCGGTCTAGAATAGCTACCGGATCCTCCTCATAAGTTAAGTCCTTGTCCAACTGGACAGTACTGAAATCTAACACGTGGGCTGGATCACTGTGATACCTCCGAAGCATGGACACATGGAAAATTAGATGCACGGCTGATAAGCTAGGTGGCGATACAAGTCTATAAGCCACCTCTCCCACTCGATCAAGAATCTCAAACGGACCAATGAATCTAGGGCTAAGCTTGTCCTTCTTCCCAAATCTCATCACACCCTTCATAGGAGACACTCGGAGCAATACTCACTCACCAACCATGAAAGCCACACCTCGAACCTTACGATCTGCATAACTCTTTTGCCTGGACGAAGTCTATCCTGAATGATCCTGACCTTGTCCAAGGCCTCCTGAACCAAATATGTACCCAACAACCGAGCCTCTCCCGACTCAAACCATCCAACCGGCGATCGACACCGCCTACCATATAAAGCCTCATAAGAAACCATCTGGATACTCGACTGGTAGCTGTTGTTGTAGACAAACTCTGCTAAAGGAAAGAACTGATCCCATGATCCTCCAAAGTCAATAACAAAATCTCGGATCATATCCTCCAATATCTGAATAGTCCTCTCGGACTGTCGATCTGTCTGAGGATTAAATGTTGTGCTCAACTCCACCTAGGTGCCTAACTCTCGCTGAACTGCTCTCCAGAAACGCGAGGTAAACTGCGCGCCTCGGTCCTAAATGATAGATACCGGCACACCATGAAGGCGAACAATCTCTCGGATATAGATCTCAGCTAACCTCTCGAATGACTAAGAAACTGCCACAGGAATGAAATGCGCTGAGACCTAAACTGCATCGAACTTCTTCCGGGTCAATGGAAGTCCAGTAACGAAGTCCATAATGATCCTCTCCCACTTTCACTCGGGAAGCTCAATCCTCTGAAATAAACCACCAGGCCTCTGATGCTCATACTTAACCAGTTGACAATTCAAACACCGCGCTACATGTGCCAAAATATCCTTCTTCATTCTACGCCACCAATAATGCTGCCGCAAATCCTGATACATCTTCGCGGTGCCCGGATGAATAGAGTACCGAGAACTATGGGCCTCTTCCAAAATCAACTATCGGATCCCATCAACATTGGGAACACAAACACGTCCCCGCAATCTGAAAACACCATCATCATCTAAGATCACCTGCTTGGCACTTCCGCGTTGCACCGTGTCTCTAAGGACACACAAATGGGGATCATCAAACTGCCGATCACGGATACGCTCTAGTAATGAAGAACGAGCGACCGTACAAGCCAACACTCGAATAGGCTAAGAAATATCCAACCTCACAAATTGATTGGCCAAAGCCTGAACATCCAAAGCAAGCGGCCTCTGACTGACCGGAATAAAAACAAGACTGCCCATACTAGCTGACTTCCTACTCAAAGCATCGGCCACCACATTGGCGTTTCCCGGGTGATATAAGATGGTAATATCATAATCTTTCAACAACTCCAACCACCTTCTCTGACTCAAATTTAAATCCTTTTGCTTGAACAAGTGCTGAAGACTCTTATGATCCATGAACACCTCACACGCTACACCATACAGATAGTGCCTCCAAATCTTCAATGCGTGGACAATGGCTGCTAACTCCAAATCATGCACTGGATAGTTCTTCTCATGAATCTTTAACTGCCTCGGAGCATAAGCAATGACCTTACCATCCTTCATCAACACTGCACCAAGCCCAATACGGGAAGCATCGCAATAGACTGTATAAGGCCCTGAGCGTGTGGGCAAAACGACTACTGGTGCCATTCAGAGCTGTCTTGAGCCTCTGAAAGCTCGCCTCACACTCGTCCGACCATCTGAATTGGGCACCCTTCTGGGTCAACCTGGTCATCGAGGCTGCAATAGATGAGAACCCCTCCACGAACCGACGATAATAGCCTGCCAATCCCAAGAAACTCCGAATCTCTGTAGCTGATGCTGGTCTAGGCCAGTTCTTGACTGCCTCAATCTTTTTCGAGTCAACTTGAATACCCTCTAGTGATACGACATGACCCAGGAATGCAACTGAACTCAACCAGAACTCACACTTAGAAAACTTTGCATATAGTTGACTATCCTTCAGAGTCTGAAGAACCACTCTGAGATTCTGTTCGTGCTCCTCCTGACTGCGGGAGTATATCAATATATGATCAATGAAGACTATCACAAATGAGTCCAAATAAGTCCTGAACACTCGGTTCATCAAATCCATAAAAGCTGATGGGGCATTTGTCAACCCAAACGACATGACTAGAAACTCGTAATGCCCGTACCGAGTGCGGAAAGCTGTCTTAGGGACATCAGATGCCCTAATCCTCAACCGATGGTAGCTAGATCTCAAGTCTATCTTTGAAAATACCTTAGCACCCTGAAGCTGATCGAACAAACAATCAATCCTTGGCAGTGGATACTTATTCTTGATTGTAACCTTGTTCAATTGCCGGTAATCAATGCACATCCTCATCGAACCATCCTTTTTCCTCACAAACAATACTGGAGCACCCCAAGGAGAAACACTGGGTCTAATGAAACCCTTCCCAACCAAATCCTGCAACTGTTCCTTCAACTCTTTCAACTCTGGCGGGTCCATGCGATACGACGGAATAGAAATAGTCTAGGTGCCCGGAGCCAGACCAATGCAAAAATCAATGTCCCTATCGGGTGGCATCCCCGGTAGGTCTGAAAGGAAAGACCTCAGGGAACTCACGAATCACGGGTACCAAATCAATAGAGGGAACCTCAATACTGGAATCGCTTACATAAGCCAAATAAGCCAAACACCCTTTCTCGACCATACGCCGAGCCTTCGTGCACGAAATAACAGTGCGGGCAAAATGACCAGGAGTTCCTTTCCACTCCAAACGGGGCAAATTCGGTAAGGCTAAGGTCACTGTATTGGCATGATAGTCCAGAATAGTATGATAGGGGGATAACCAATCCATCCCCAGTATAACATCAAAATTGACCATACCTAAAAGCAACAAATCAACACGGGTCTCAAGACCCCCAATCATAACACAAAAATGATGGACTCAATCAACCATGATAGAATCACCCATCGGTGTAGATACATAAACAGGAACACTCAGTGGATCGCTAGGCATGACCAGGTAGGGTGCAAAATAAGAGGACATATACGAATACGTAGACCCTGGATCAAATAGCACTGAAGCATCTCTTTCACAAACCCGAATAGTACCTGTAATGACTGTATCTGAAGACTCAGCCTCTGGCCTGTTTGGAAGAGAATAACATTGAGGCTGGGCCCCACCACCCTGAACCACATCTCTGGGACGGCCGACTGCTGGCTAGCCTCCACCTCTGGCGGCCTGAGCTCCACCTCTATGACCTCCACCTCCACCTTTAGAACCTCTACCCCTACCTCTAACTGGCTGGGCAGGCTGTGGAACACCTGGTGCCTGTATTATGGCACGAGAACCCTGATGCTGAGACCCACATGAACCTCGGGGGAAAAACCTGGAAATGTGCCCCAAACCACCGCAAGTATAACAAGGCCTCTGCTGATGTGACTGCTGACTCTGGAACTGACCCTGTCGACCCTGATAACCACCCTGGAAATTCTGAAGTGGCGGTGCACCGATAGGTGCTGGTGGCGCACTGTAAGGCTGCTGATCGAAATAGTGCGTCTGATAACTACGACCACCTGAAGTACCACGGGAAACCTGGAGAGCTGACTGAAAAGGTCTGGGAGGATGACCTCTGCCTGAAGAATCCCTGCCTCCAGATGAGGCTCCACTGAAAATGACGGGGCCTCTTGTCAGCCTCCTGACCACCACCCTGTGACAGAATCATCTCAATCCTCCTAGCCACATTGGCCGCATCCTGGAACGATATATCTGTACCTGACTCTTTGGCCATCTGAAGTCTGATAGGCCGGGCCAATCCCTCGATAAAGCTCCGAACCCTCTCCCGATCAGTGGGAAGTATCATAAGAGCATGTCAGGCTAGAGTGATGAACCTGGTCTCGTACTGAGTGACGGACATGGATCCCTGTTGGAGACGCTCAAACTACCTCCGAAGGTCCTCTCTTTGAGTAATGGGAAGGAACTTCCCCAGAAATACCTCTAAGAATTGAGTCCAAGTCAAAGGTGTAGATCCAGCTGGTCTGGCTAAGTAATAGTCTCTCCACCAACTCTTGGTTGTGCCAGATAACCGAAAAGTAGCGAAGTCAACTCCGTTGGACTCCACTATGCCTATGTTCCGAAGAACCTCATGGCAGCTGTCCAAATAATCCTGGGGGTCCTCTGATGGTCAACCAGTATAAGTAGCAGTAAATAACTTAGTGAACCTGTCCAGTCTCCGTAAAGCATCTACTGACATAGCTGCTCCCTCTACTACCTGCGCTTCAATAGCCGATTGAGCTACTCCGGCTGGCTGAGGTGCCGGAGTCTGAAACTGTGGAGTGAGCTGCTCTGGTACGCGGGCGACAGGAGTCTGAGCACCTCCCCCAGCCTGAGAGGCGGCTGGTGCTGTAGGAAGAAGACCCACCTGGGCTACACTCTCCATGAGTCCGACTAGACGGACAAGGGCGTCCTGAAGCACTGAGGTATATATGAACCCCTCTAGGACCTGAGCTGGTCCAACTGGGACTGCCGGAACTAGGACCTCCTCGTCAGACTCGACCTGATGGTCCTCCACTGGGGCTGCTGCTCTAGGCTGAGCCCGGTTCCGACCTCTAACACGGCCTCGTCCTCGACCTCGACCTCGAGTAAGAGCTGTAGCAGGAGTGTCAAGCTGCTCGGCGGAACTAAGGGAAGCACGCGTCCTTTCCATCTGCGAGAGAATAGAATAGAAACTCAATCAGTACTCAGAATTCATAGTGCACGACAGAGAAGAAAAAAAAATGGAGTCATCCTAACTTCGCAACCTCTAAGGGATAAATAAAGACGTCTCTGTACTGATCCCTCAGACTCTACCTAGTGCTCTGATACAAACTTGTCACGCACAAAAATCCCACCATCGGGCCGTGATGGCGTCTAACGTTGAACACACTAGACAAGCCAACATGAATAAATAAACTAGAATATTGATATCAATTTAATAGGATAAACTAAACGGCTTACAATTTAAAAACGAAAATAAATATGGTTTCAAGCTAAATAAGGACAACATAATACATCGACGCATAATTTTCCCCAAACCTGGAGTCACAAACTCACGAACTGCCTATAAGAGTGCTAAATACATAACTGAAAGGAAATACATGTCTGCCTCTAAAACTGGAGGAAAAAATAAGACAGAATCGAAGACAAAGGGATGGAAGAGACGACAAGGCCCACGAACGCCGGTGGCTATACCTTGAAGCCTCTACGATAGCTGGAAGACACTCCCACTAACGATGTCCTCCGGGTCCGGCTGCGTTGTCTGCACAACATAAAGAAGTGCAGGTGCAGCATCAGTACAACCGACCCCATGTACTGAGTAAGTGTCGAGCCTAACCTCGGCGAAGTAGGGACGAGGCTAATACACGACAACAAATTGTACCTGTGCAGTTCAATAATATAGCAGAAACTAAACAAGAATACAATTACGGGAAAAACATGCTGGGGGGGGGGGTATGAGATGGCAAATACTGAAATGACAGAAATAAAATAGCAGTCTGAAATATCTGAAAATAATCACAGGAAATGAAAACACAGATTAAACAGTGAAGGATGCGGCACGGCATGTCCCATCGTGCATAATAACAATGTAAAACAGGCACGGAATGTCCCCTCGTGCATAATAACAATATAAACATGGCACGAAATTTTTCCTCGTGAATAATCAATGTAAAACATGGCACAGAATGTCCCCTCGTGCATAATAATAATATAAACATGGCACGGAATGTCCCCTCGTGCATAATCAATGTAACACATGGCACGTAGTGTCCCCTCATGCATAATAACAATATAAACATGGAACGACATCACCCTTCATTCTTTAACACTCTTTCTTACCCAAACATCAATCACAAACAAGGGCACGGAAATAGACAGAGTAAAAATAGAAATCCCGGCAAGGGAGCATCGATTAAACCATCAAATCTCGGCAAGGGAACATCAATTAAACAATTAAATCTCGGCAAGGGAACATCAATTAAACAATTAAATCCCGGCAAGGGAACAATACAACGATGACCCGGCTAGGGTACATTTCAACAACTCTTTCACTTTCATTTCCATAATTTATTCTATTACTCGAGCAAATTCTCCAAAGGATGTAATTATTTCATATTCCTTCATCATTCGTTTCACAATTTGAGCCAATACTCCAAGGATGAAATTATCTTAGATCTTCTCATTATTCGTTTTACAATTTGAGCCAATGCTCCAAAGATGTTTAAAGATTACAATTTCCTTACATGCTCATTTACATCATATAGGGATCATCAATTAAACATAGGAATTACAACAAAACCGGAATATTCACAATATAGGGACTCACAGTCATGCTAGACACCGATGTATAGATACTCGTCACCATGCATATACATCATATTTGAAAATTAGTAAATAGCAGATAATACTCAACTCCTATTCCCTCAAGCTAAGGTTAGACCAAACACTTACCTCGGGTCCAAAATATAGCAATTAACCCTCTAACACCGCCTTTCCTTTAGAATTCAACTCCGGAATGGTATTATCTAGGCATAATCAACTCAAGTATATCAATAAGGACTCAATAATTCAATTACATATCCTATTTACCCATCTCCATGCATTCTTTCAAAATAACAAAATTCGACCTCGGACCCGCTTGGTCCAAACACAAGGCTCGGACCAAAACCATGTCACCCATTCACCCACGAGCTCGAATATATAATTTGTTTTCAAATTCGACCCCAAAATGAGGTCTTAATCAATAAAATTCAAAAGGGCCTAACTCTACCAAAATTCCAATTTGTCTACTCTAATTTGCATGTTTTAGGCTTAGGAATTCATTAATTATAAATGAAAAATGAAGGAAATGAGTTAAAATTTACTAACCCAAGAAGTTTTGGTGAAGTATGGATTCAATGGATGCCTAAGGGCTTTGGAGAAGAAGAAGTTCGTTATTTTCTTAGTGAATCCCGTAGCTACTGGTTCTGGAAATATTTATATACCACTAGGCAAAATTGTGCATCGCGATCGCGGGAATCGGTATGCTGTGACGGCCCAAAGGGTCATCACCTATTTTATTACCCCATTCCGTACTCCCGAGGCCTTGAAAACCTCATTTGTAGTTGCCTCGATTTGTGTGCGCAGTCCGGGCGCGTAGCCAGACAACTTAAATATGAAATTCTGTGAAAAATGCTAAGATTTGATATTAAAATGAATAAATTTGACTTTGGTCAATATTTTGGGTAAACAAACCCGGACCCGTGATTCGACGGTCCCGGAGGGTCCGTAGGAAAACATGGGACTTGGGCATATGCCCGGAATCGAATTCCGAGGTCCAAAGCCCAAGAAATGAATTTTTGAGTAAAATTGTTTTCTGAAAATACTTAAGGAAATTGAAAATTAAATATGATTAGAAAGTGATGGTATCGGGCCCGTATTTTTGTTTCGGTGCCTGGTACAGGTCATATATATGGTTTAAGCACTTTTTGTGAAGTTTGGTTTAAATCAGATTTCGTTTGACGGGTTTCGGACTTAAAATGGAAAATTTGATGTTTTATGAAATTTCATAGAATTCATGGATTTTGAGGCCAAATTAGATGTATATGATGTTGTTTTGGCGATTTGATTGCACAGATAAGTTCGTAGGATGTTGTGGGAGTTATCTGTGAATTTGGTATCATTCCGAGTTGTATAGGTCAGTTCGGCACGTTGTTAGCGAAGTTTAGAAACCTTAAAATTCCTAAGTTTGGTTCTTGAGGGTTGGGGGTGTGATTTCGAGTTTTAGCGTTGTTTTGAGTGTTTCGAAGGCTCGAGCGAGTCCGTAATATGATTTGGGACTCGTTAGTATATTGGGACTAGGGCTCGGGTGGGCTCAGGTGCCTACCGGGCACCTAACGGGGCTAAAAACTAGCAAACAAGGCTGCTGGTGCGCCTGCTCTGGTGTGACCGCAAATGCGGTTGCCCAGCATCGCAGGTGCGAGACCGCCGGTGCGGTCCCAGGCATCGCAAGTGGGATCACCAGTGGCCTGGCCAACCATCACAGGTGCGGATCATTTCTCACAGCTGCGAGACCGCAACTACGGTCTCCACTTCGCAGGTGCGATCCCAGACCCCCTAGCCCAATTCCGCAGGTGAAAGATTATTCTCGCAAGTGCGAGACCGCAAGTGTGGTCCCCAGAGCCGCAGGTGCAAGTTCACTGTTCAGGCAGTGAGTTTTAAAACGGGTTTTAAACCCATTTTTCTCATTTTCCATCTTCTTCCTTAGACGATTTCCTCCATTTTTAAGAGCTATCAACCAAGTCTCATAAGGTAAGTGAATCCCACCTGGAAATTTGTTTCATGCATGCATCCTAGCCTAATTAACTACATAAACTAGTGCAAAAATTCAAGAAATTGGGTAGTAACCTAGAACTTGTGATCACTTTAGAATTTTCTGTGAATTGGCCATGAAATCAAGTAAAAATCATATATTTATGATCCCTAGGCTTTGGGTGAGTGTTCCCTTCGAGAATTTCAAGAATCCGAGCAAGCGGGCCCGGGGTCGGATTTTGATAATTTGGAAGAATGCTAGGAAATGTATAATTAGGCCATGTAATTGAATCATGCAATCGTTATTGGTATACTTGAGTTGATTATGTCTAGATAATACCATTCCGTAGTCAAATTCTAAAGGAAAGGCGGTGTTAGAGGGTTGATTGCTATACTTTGGACCCAAGGTAAGTGTTTGGTCTAACCTTAGCTTGAGGGAATAGGATTTGGAGTATAATTTACTACTTGCTAATTGTCAAATACGATGTATAGGCATGGTGACGAGTATCTATACATTGGTGTCTAGCATGACCGTGAGTCCTTATAATGTGAATATTCTGATTTTGTGGTAATTTCCATGCTTAATTGATGATTTCTATATGTTGTGAAGAATATGTGAAGGGAATTGTAATCTTTAAACTCTGTTGGAGCATTGGCTTAGATTGTAGTACGAATGACGAATATATATGAGATAATTGTATCCTTTGGAGCATTGGCTCAGATTGTAATATGAATGATGAATATATATGAGATAATTGTATCCGTTGGAGCATTGGCTCAGATTGTAATACGAATGTTGAAGGTATATGAGATAAATGCATCCTTTGGAGCATTGGCTCAAGTAATAGAGTAAATTTTGAAATGAAGTGAAAGAAAGGGAAGGAGCTACTAAAATATACCCTTGCTGGGTCATTGTTGCTTTTGATATTGTCTCCCTTATTGGGATGTTGAGATTACTCTTATTGTTCCCTTGCCGGGATTTAATTTTTTAATTGATGTTCCCTTGCCGGGATTTAATTATTTAATTGATGTTCCCTTGCCGGGATTTCTATTTGTACTCTGTTTATTTCCTTGCCCTTGTTTGTGATTGCTGTTTGGGTGAGGAAGATTGTTAAAGCACGAAGGCCGATGTCGTGCCATGTTTATATTTATTATGCACGAGGGGACATTCCGTGCCATGTTTATATTTATTATGTATGAGGGGACATTTCGTGCCATGTTTATATTTATTATGCACGAGGGGACATTTCGTTCCATGTTTATATTTATTATGCATGAGGGGACATTCCGTGCCATGTTTATATTTATTATGCACGAGGGGACATTCCGTGCCATGTTTTATATTATTATTATGCACGAGGGGACATGCCGTGCCGCATCCTTCACTGTTTAATCTGTGTTGTCATTTCCCGTTATTACTTTCAGATGTTTTAGACTGTTGTTTTCATTTCTGTCATTTCAGTATTTGCTATCTCTTACCCCCAGCATGTTCTCCCCGTAATTTTATTCTTGTTTAGTTTCTGCTATACTATTGAACTGCACAGGTACACTTTGTTGTCGTGTCTTAGCCTCGTCACTACTTTGCCGAGGTTAGGCTCGGCACTTACTCAGTACTTGGGGTCAGTTGTACTGATGCTACACCTGCACTTCTTCATGTTGTGCAGATTACGCAGCCGGACCCGGAAGACATCATTAGTGGGAGTGTCTTCCAGCTTATCATAGAGGCTTCAAGGTATACCCGCTAGCATTCGTGGGCCTTGGCGTCTCTTCCATCCCTTTGTCTTCACTTCTGTCTTGTTTTTCCCTAGTTTCAGAGACAGCTATGTATTCCCTTTTCAGACTTGTATTTAGCACTCTTATAGACAGTTCGTGAGTTTGTGACTCCAGGTTTTGGGAAATTTTACGCGTTGTTGTATCATGTTCTCCTTATTTAGCTGGAGACTGTATCTCTTTCCGCTGTTAAACTGTGAACCGTTTAGTTTATCCTATTAAATTGATGTTAATATGCTAGTTTATCTATACGCGTTGGCTTGTCTAGCAGGTTCAACATTAGACGCCATCACGGCCAGATGGTGGGAGTTCGAGGCGTGACAAGTTGGTATCAGAGCTCTAGGTTAATTAGGTCTCACAACTCACAGAACACTTGGTAGAGTCTGAGGGATCGGTACGAAGACGTCTGTATTTATCCCCAGAGGTTGAAAAATTAGGATGACTCCATATTTCTTTTCTTCTCTGTCGTGCGCTATGATTATGAGTGATGATTTAGTTTCTATTCTATTCTCTCGCAGATGGCGAGGACGCGTGCTTCCCTTGGTTCTGCCCAATAGCCTGGCACTCCTGCTACAGCTCCTACTCGGGTTCGAGGTCGAGGCTGGGGCCGAGCTCAGCCTAGAGCAGCAGCCCCAGTGGAGGACCCTTAGGTCGAGTCTGATGAGGAGGTCCCAGTTCCGGCAGTTCTAGTTGGACCAGACCAGGTCCCATAGGGGTTCATAGCTACCCCAGTGCTTTAGGACGCCCATTTTCGTCTAGTCGGACTCATGGAGAGTGTAGAACAGACGAGTCTTCTTCATACAGCACCAGCCGCCTCTCAGGCTGGGGGAGGTGCCCAGACTCCTGCCGCCCGCATACCAGAGTAGCTAGCTCCACATTTACAAACTCTGGCACCTCAGCCAGCCGAAGTAGCTCGACCGGATATTGCAGCACCAGTAGCAGAGGGAGCAACCATGTCAACAGATGCTTTGTGGAGACTGGACAGGTTCACTAAGTTATTTACTGCTACTTACACTGGTTCACCATCAGAGGACCCCCAGGATTATTTGGACAGCTGCCATGAGGTTCTTCGAAATATGGGCATAGTTGAGTCGAACGGGGTTGACTTCGCTACTTTTCGGTTATCTGGCACAGCCAAGAGTTGGTGGAGAGACTATTGCTTACCCAGACCAGCTGGATCTACACCTTTGACTTGGACTCAGTTCTCAGAGGTATTTCTGGGGAAGTTCCTTCCCATTACTCAGAGAGAGGACCTTCGGAGGCAGTTTGAGCGTCTCCTGCAGGGATCCATATCAGTCACTCAGTACGAGACCAGGTTCATCACTCTAGCCCGACATGCTTTTATGATACTTCCCACTGATCGGGAGAGGGTTTGGAGGTTTATCGAGGGATTGGCCCGGCCTATCAGACTTCAGATGGCTAGAGAGTCAGGTACCGNCACAAAAGGCCCCGTCATTTCGGTCATTTTAGTGGAGCCTCATCCGGGGGCAGGGATTCTTCAGGCAGAGGTCATCCTCCCAGACCTTTTCAGTCAGCTCTCCAGGTTTCCCATGGTACTTCAAGTGGTCTTGGTTATCAGACGCACTATTCCGATCAGCATCCTTACAGTGTGCCACTAGCACTTATCGGTGCAGTGCCGCTTCAGAATTTCCAGGGTGGTTATCAGGGTTGATAGGGCCAGTTCCAGAGTCAGCAGTCACATCAGCAGTGGCCTTGTTATACTTGCGTTGATTTGGGACACATTTCCAGGTTTTGCCCCCGAGGTTCTGGTGGGTCTCATCATCAGGGTTCTCGTGCCATGGTACAGGCACCAGGTGTTCCACAGCCTGCCCAGCCAGCTAGAGGTGGGGGTAGAGGTGCTAGAGGTGGAGGTAGAGATCATAGAGGTGGAGCTCAGGCCGCCAGAGGTGGAGGCCAGCCAACAGCCGGCCGTCCCAGAGATGTGGTTCAGGGTGGTGGGGCCCAACCCCGATGTTATGCTCTTCCAGCCAGGCCAGAGGCTGAGTCTTCAGATGCAGTCATTACAGGTACTATTCGGGTTTGTGACAGAGATGCTTCAGTGCTATTTGATCCAGGGTCTACGTATTCGTATGTGTCCTCTTATTTTACACCATACCTGGTCATGTCTAGTGATCCACTGAGTGTTCACATTTATGTATCTACACCGGTGGGTGATTCTGTCATGGTCGATCGAGTGCATCGTTCTTGTATTTTGGTGATTGGGGGTCTTGATACCCGTGTTGATTTGTTGCTTTTAGGTATGGTCGACTTGATGTTATATTAGGGATGGACTGGTTATCCCTCTATCATGGCATCTTGGATTGTCATGCCAAGGCGGTGACCTTAGCTTTGCCAGATTTGCCCCGTTTGGAGTGGAAAGGAACTCCTGGTCATTCTACCCGCAGTGTTATTTCGTACGTGAAGGCTCAGCGTATGGTCGAGAAGGGGTGTTTGGCTTATTTGGCTTATGTGCGCGATTCCAGTGTTGAGGTTCCCTCTATTGATTCGGTACCCGTGGTTCATGAGTTTCCTGAGGTCTTCCCTTCAGACCTACCGGGGATGCCACCCGACAGTGACATTGATTTCTGCATTGATCTGGCTCCGGGCACCCAGCCCATTTCTATTCCGTCGTATCGCATGGACCCTCCAGAGTTGAAAGAGTTGAAGGAACAGTTGCAGGATTTGCTTGGGAAGGGTTTCATTAGACCTAGTGTTTCTCTTTGGGGTGCTCCAGTTTTGTTCGTGAAGAAAAAGGATGGTTCGATGAGGATGTGCATTGATTACCGGCAATTGAACAAGGTTACAATAAATAATAAGTATCCACTGCCGAGGATTGATGATTTGTTTGATCAACTTCAGGGTGCTAAGGTATTTTCAAAGATAGACTTGAGATCTGGCTACCATCAGTTGAGGATTAGAGCATTCGATGTCCCTAAAACAGCTTTCCGCACTCAGTACGGGCATTACAAGTTTTTAGTCATGTCGTTTGGGTTGAGAAATGCCCCAACAAATTTCATGGACTTGATGAACCGAGTGTTCAGGACTTATTTGGACTCGTTCGTGATAGTCTTCATTGATGATATATTGATATACTCCCGTAGCCAGGAAGAGCACGAGCAGCATCTCAGAGTGGTTCTTCAGACTCTGAAGGATAGCCAGCTTTATGCAAAGTTTTTGAAGTGTGAGTTCTGGTTGAGTGCAGTTGCATTCCTGGGTCATGTCGTATCAGCAGAGGGTATTCAAGTTGACTCGAAGAAGATTGAGTCAGTCAAGAACTGGCCTAGACCAGCATCAGCTACAGAGATTTGGAGTTTCTTGGGATTGGCAGGCTACTATCGTCGGTTCGTGGAGGGGTTCTCATCTATTGCAACCCCGATGACCAGGTTGACCCAGAAAGGTGCCCAGTTCAGATGTTCGGACGAGTGTGAGGCGAGCTTTCAGAAGCTCAAGACAGCTCTGACTACGGCACCGGTATTGGTTTTGCCCACAGGTTCAGGGCCTTATACAGTCTATTGCGACGCTTCCCGTATTGGGCTTGGTGCAGTGTTGATGCAGGATGGAAAGGTCATTGCTTATGCTTCGAGGCAGTTAAAGATTCATGAGAAGAACTATCCAGTGCATGATTTGGAGTTGGCATCCATCGTCCACGCATTGAAGATTTGGAGGCACTATTTGTACGGCGTGGCATGTGAGGTGTTCACGGATCATAAGAGTCTTTAGTACTTGTTCAAGAAAAAGGAGTTGAATTTGAGGCAGAGAAGGTGGTTAGAGTTGTTGAAGGATTATGATATTACCATCTTATATCACCCGGGGAAGGCCAATGTGGTGGCCGATGCTTTGAGTAGAAAGTCCGCTAGCATGGGTAGTCTTCCTTATATTCTGGTCAGGCAGAGGCCGCTTGCCTTGGATGTTCAGGCTTTGGCCAATCGGTTTGTGAGGTTGGATATGTTTGAGCCTAGTCGAGTGTTGTCTTGTACGATCGCTCGTTCTTCATTATTGGAGCGTATCCGTGATCGGAAATTTGATGATCCCCATTTGTGTCTCCTTAGAGACACGGTGCAGCACGGAGGTGCCAAGCAGGTGACCTTAGATGATGATGGTGTTTTGAGATTGCAGGGGCGAGTTTGTGTGCCCAATGTTGATGGGATTCAAGAGTTGATTTTAGAGGAGGCCCATAGTTCCCGGTACTCTATTCATCCGGGCGCCGCGAAGATGTATCAGGACTTGCGGCAGCATTATTGGTGGCGTAGAATGAAGAAGGATATTATGGCATATGTGGCGCTATGTTTGAATTGTCAACATGTTAAGTATGAGAACCAGAGGCCTGGTGGTTTATTTCAGAGGATTGAGCTTCCGGAGTGGAAGTGGGAGAGGATCACTATAGATTTTGTTACTGGACTTCCATTGACCCGGAAAAAGTTTGATGCAGTTTGGGTCATTGTTGATAGGCTGACCAAGTCAGCGCATTTCATTCCGGTGGCAGTTTCTTACTCATCCGAGAGGTTAGCTGAGATCTATATCCGGGAGATTGTTCGCCTTCATGGTGTGTCGGTATCTATCATTTCGGACCGGGGCGCGCAGTTTACCTCGCGTTTCTGGAGAGCAGTTCAGCGAGAGTTAGGCACCCAGGTTGAGTTGAGTACAACATTTCATCCTCAGACCGATGGACAGTCTGAGCGGACTGTTCAGATATTGGAGGATATGCTCCGAGCTTGTGTTATTGACTTTGGAGGATCATGATATCAATTCTTGCCTTTAGCAGAGTTTTCCTACAACAACAGCTACCAGTCGAGTATCCAGATGGCTCCTTATGAGGCTTTATATGGTAGGCGGTGTCGATCTCCGGTTGGATGGTTTGAGCCGGGACAGGCTTGGTTGTTGGGTACAGATTTGGTTTAAGAGGCCTTGGACAAGGTCATGATCATTCAGGATAGGTTTCGTACAGCTCAGTCCAGGCAAAAGAGTTATGCAGATCGTAAGGTTCGAGATGTGGCTTTCATGGTTGGTGAGCCAGTATTGCTCCGAGTGTCGCCTATGAAAGGCGTGATGAGATTTGGGAATGAGGGAAAGCTTAGCCCTAGATTTATTGGCCCGTTTCAGATACTTGATCGAGTGGGAGAGGTGGCTTATAGACTTGCATTGCCAGCTAGCTTATCAGCCGTACACCTAATTTTTCATGTGTCCATGCTTCGGAGGTATCACGGCGATCCAACCCACGTATTAGATTTCAGCACTATCTAGTTGGACAAGGACTTATCTTATGAGGAGGAGCCGGTAGCTATTCTAGACCGGCAGATTAGTAAGTTGAGATCCAAGAGTTTCCCTTATGTTCGTGTTCAGTGGAAAGGTCAGCCTCCTGAGGCATCGACCTGGGAGTCCCAGTCCGATATGCGGAGCCGTTACCCTTATTTTTTTCCCGACTCAGGTACTTCTTTCTTCTGTCCATTCGAGGACGAACGGTTGTTTTAAAGGTGGAGAATGTGACGACCCAAAGGGTCATCACCTATTTTATTACCCCATTTCGTACTCCCGAGGCCTTGAAAACCTCATTTGTAGTTGCCTCGATTTGTGTGCGCAATTCGGGCGCGTAGCCGGATAGCTTAAATATGAAATTCTATGAAAAATTCTAATATTTGATATTAAAATGAATAAATTTGACTTCGGTCAATATTTTGGGTAACGGACCCGGACCCGTGATTTGACGGTACCGGAGGGTCCGCAGGAAAATATGGGACTTGGGCGTATGCCCGGAATTGAATTCCGAGGTCCCAAGCCCAAGAAATGAATTTTTGAGTAAAATTGTTTTCTGAAAATATTTAAGGAAATTGAAAATGAAATCTGACTAGAAAGTGATGGTATCGGGCCCGTATTTTGGTTCCGGCACTCGGTACAGGTCATATATATGGTTTAAGCACTTTTTGTGAAGTTTGGTTGAAATCGGATTTCGTTTGACGGGTTTCTGACTTAAAATGGATAATTTGATGTTTTATGAAATTTGATAGAATTCATGGATTTTGAGGCCTAATTCGATGTATATAATGTTTTTTTGGCGATTGGATCGCACGGATAAGTTCGTGGGATGTTGTGGGAGTTATCTGTGAATTTGGTATCATTCCGAGTATTATAGGTCAGTTCGGCACGTTGTTAGCGAAGTTTAGAAACCTTAATATTCCTAAGTTTGGTTCTTGAGGTTTGGGGGTGTGATTTCGAGTTTTAGCGTTGTTTTGAGTGTTCCGAAGGCTCGAGCGAGTCCGTAATATGATTTGGGACTCGTTAGTATATTGGGACTAGGGCTCGGGTGGGCCCAGGTGCCTACCGGGCACCTAACTGGGCTAAAAACCAGCAAACAAGGCTGTTGGTGTGCCTGCTCTGGTGTGACCGCTGGTACGGTTGCCAAGCATCGCAAGTGCGAGACCGCAGGTGCGGTCCCAGGCATTGCAGGTGCTATCACCAGTGGCCTGGCTAGCCATCGCAGGTGCGGATCATTTCTCGCAGCTGCGAGACCCCAGCTGCGGTCTCCACTTCACAGGTGCGATCCCAGACCCCCTAGCCCAATTTCGCAGGTGCGAGATTATTCTCGCAAGTGCGAGACCGCAGGTGTGGTCCCCATAGCCGCAGGTGCGAGTTCACTGTTCCGGCAGTGAGTTTTAAAACGGGTTTTAAACCCATTTTTCTCATTTTCCATCTTCTTCCTTAGGCGATTTCCTCCATTTTTAAGAGATATCAACCAGGTCTCATAAGGTAAGTGAATCCCACCTGGAAATTTGTTTCATGCATGTATCCTAAGCTAATTAACTACATAAACTAGTGCAAAAATTCAAGAAATTGGGTAGTAACCTAGAACTTGTGATCACTTTAGAATTTTCTGTGAATTGGCCATGAAATCAAGTAAAAACCGTATATTTATGATCGTTAGGTTTTGGGTGAGTGTTCCCTTCGAGAATTTCAAGAATCCGAGCGAGCGGGCCTGGGGTCGGATTTTGATAATTTATGAAGAATGCTAGGAAATGGATAATGAGGCCATGTAATTGAATCATTGAATCCTTATTGATATACTTGAGTTGATTATGTCTAGATAATACCATTCCGGAGTCGAATTCTAAAGGAAAGGCGGTGTTAGAGGGTTGATTGCTATACTTTGGACCCGAGGTAAGTGTTTGGTCTAACCTTAGCTTGAGGGAATAGGAGTTGAGTATAATTTGCTACTTGCTAATTGTCAAATACGATGTATAGGCATGGTGACGAGTATCTATACATTGGTGTCTAGCATGACCGTGAGTCCTTATATTGTGAATATTCTGATTTTGTGGTAATTTCCATGCTTAATTGATGATTTCTATATGTTGTGAAGAATATGTGAAGGGAATTGTAATCTTTAAACTCTGTTGGAGCATTGGCTCAGATTGTAGTACGAATGACGAATATATATGAGATAATTGTATCCTTTGGAGCATTGGCTCAGATTGTAATACGAATGATGAATATATATGAGATAATTGTATCCTTTGGAGCATTGACTTAGATTGTAATACGAATGTTGAAGGTATATGAGATAATTTCATCCTTTGGAGCATTCGCTCAAGTAATAGAGGAAATTATGAAACGAAGTGAAAGAAAGAGAAGGAGCTATTAAAATATACCCTTGCCGGGTCCTTGTTGCTTTTGATATTGTCTCGCTTATTGGGATGTTGAGATTACTGTTATTGTTCCCTTACCGGGATTTAATTGTTTAATTGATGTTCCCTTGCCGGTATTTAATTGTTTAATTGATGTTCCCTTGCCAGGATTTCTATTTGTACTCTGTTTATTTCCTTGCCCTTGTTTGTGATTGTTGTTTGGGTGAGGAAGAGTGTTAAAGCACGAAGGGTGATG
>ML429586.1:0-20214 GCA_005239525.1 Nicotiana knightiana
ACGATGATGATTTTTCCCACAGTGGCCGATATGATATGATGGGATGCCCTCAGAGGATGATGAGGTTATGAAACATATACCTATGCACGACATGACACTCATACACATATGCATGATGCTAAACATGATTTATTATTTACAGAGTTATCCAGACATACATGTTGAGTCAATTACTCTATATCTCTTCCATGTCTCTTATGTATTAATTTATGTACCTTACATACTCGGTACATTATTCGTACTGACGTCCCTTTTTCCCGGGGACGCTGCGTTTCATGCCCGCATGTCCTGATAGAAAGGTCGAGAGCCCTCCAAACAAGCTATCAGCTCAGCGGAAGATGTTGGTGCGCTCCAATTGATTCGGAGTTGCTCGTTGGTTAGTATCATTTAGACACGTATTGTTTGGTAAGGCGGACTCTATCCCGACCTTTATGATATTTAGGTACTCTTAGAAGCTTGTAGACATATGTCGTGTATATAAAGGATTGTATGGCCTGGCTGACATATGTTTTGGGTTTATAAAGGATTATGTTGGCCTATTAGGACCGTATGTCATATGTATGTAATGATGTAATAAGAAAGATACGTTACATTGGTACTCGGTTGGGTAAGGTACCGAGTGCCTGTCGCGGCCCATCGGTTTGGGTCGTGACAAAAATGGTATTAGAGCAGTTCTGTCCTACGGAGTTTACAAGCCGTGTGTAGTAGAGTCTTGTGTATGGGTGTGTCGTTCACCACATTTATAAGCAGGAGGCTACAGGGCATTTAAGACTGTTACTCTTTCTTCTTACTCTAGATCGAGTGGTAGAGCTCATTTATAAGAATTCAAGTCCCAAACTTCTATTTTATTTTGTAATAAGACAATGTCTACGTTCAGAAAGATGATCGATAAGAGATATAGTTGTGGAAGTGTTGAATTAGAGGAACTCGACTTTGTATCATGCTTATGGTAAGTAAGTATGAGGTCTTCAGAAGATCATGTGCGTACTGCAAGGTGCAAGCCTCTTGATAAGGAGCCTTAAGGCAAGAATGCCTATCCACCTCTATGGTGAAAGACAATGAGAGATTAAGAAGATAAATACAAGTTTCAACAAGCAAAAGAAGTAAGATAAAGAATGGTACGAGGCATCCAGTCTACAAAGGTTAACAGTGTCTATAATTCAGGCAGAGGCACATAAGCTTTTTGAGTTATATTCCATAGTAACAGAGGTATATAAAATTGGTCGCACCCATTCCAGATAAGTGCTATGGGGGTTAATAGAAGTAGTATAAGAAGATATGATGGATTAATTGGTTGTTACAGATGGAATTTCTGAAGGATATTGCAAATGTGCTAATAGATCTCCTTGTGAGACACCCAGATGGTACATTTTAAAATATTTCAGCCAGATATGAGTACTACAAAGACATGCACTATAAGCCTTGAAGGGATACATATTACCTTAGTGTGGCTCGCGTCCCTAGTAAAGCGAGAACGTAAAGCAACTTAAAGAGTCACTGGATGGAGCAAAGGAAAGCTAAAAGCGAAAGAATGTCGTATTGAAGTTTTCACAAGAAAATGGATATAGAGAAACATTAGCAGAGTAATAAGAAGAGACAAAAGGAAGCATTATGAATAAGGCGTGATACATTGATGAAAATGGTAGAGTATTACAAAACCTATAGTCAAATGAAGAAAGAGACGAAAGGTCGTAATGACTCGACCGGTTGTTTTGAGTTATCGGACCCCGTTCCCCTAAATGAAACTTCCCATAGCGGCATTTTATGATTTATGACTAGCGGGGACTGGTGGTCAAAGATTCGGAGGTGTTTTGAGTGCAATAGGAACAACTGGTTCCTTAAGGCTGGCCTTTAAGGCCAAGTTTGACTTCGGTCAACATTTTGGGTAAATGACCCCGGAACCGAGTTTCTTCTAATTGCTTCGTGTGATGATTTTGGACTTAGGCGTATTTTCGGATTGGGTTACTGATGACTCGGGGGCATTTCGGCACCCAATATTGAAATAAGAAGTTCCTTAAGTTCATATTTTGGTTTGGGACGTGTTTTTGTGTTATCGAGGTCCGAATGGAATTTCGAGACCAGGAATAGTTCCGTTATGTTAATTATGACTTTCCTGCAAAATTTGAGGTCATTCCGAGTTGTATAGGTCGGTTCGGCATGTCTTGAGCGAAGTCTAAAAAAATGAATATTTCAAAGTTTGGTTCTTGGGGTTTAGGGGTGTGATTTAGAGTTTTAGCATTGTTTTGGGTGTTCCGAAGGCTCGAGCGAGTCTATATTATGATTTGGGACTTAGTGGTATATTTGCATTAGGGCTTGGGTGGGCCAGTTTCCTCCCGGGCAACTAACGAGGCGAAAAACCAGCTAAAACAACTGCTGGTGCAGCTGTTGCAGCTGCGACCGCAGGTGTGGTTGCCCAGCTGTAGGTGCGGAAATCCAGGGGGCCCCCAGCCTTCACAAGTGCGGAACTATTTCCGCAGGGGAAGGTCCGCTGGGGCGGAAAATCTTTCGCTGGTGCGATCCCCAGCCCTCTCGCCATTTTCCGCAGGTGCAGTTATTTCCTCGCTAGTGCATGACCGCATGTGCGGTCCATGGGTCGCAAGTGCGGAAACCCCTGTAGGTAGACCCCTTTAAATGTCTAAAACACGGGATTTTCTTAATTTTTCTTATGCACAAACTCCATTAGAGGACTTCCAAGCTTGAGCAGCACCCCCATGACCTAAATAGTGCTAAGGTGAGTAATTCCTCTCTATTTTCCTAAATCTTTACATGGAATTCGACTAGAATTGATTACTAAAACATCAACAAAAAAAATCAAAAATTGGGTAGTACAAGTTAGGGCTCTTAAGAATTTGATAAACCACCAAATGTTAGCCATGCATTCCATAAAAATGACGTAATTATGATCCTTAGGCTTCGGGTAAGTGACCCCCTCGAGAATTTTTGGAATCCGAGCATGTGGGCCCGCGGTTGGATTTTTTGGAATTTCTCAAGAATGTCGAATTTTTGGTAAATTAGAATTATTTCCCTACTTTGACCTTGCATTGATGTCATTAAACTATATTTGGCTAGTTGTGAGCTGTCGAGCTTAGATTTCGAAGATTCGGGCGTATCCTTGATCCGAGGGGTGGTTTCGTCGCGAGGTGAGTCTCCTTTCCAACCTTAAAAGGGGGAAATATCCCCATAGGTTCCTTGTTCTCTACGTATACATGTTTTGGGGGCCGCGTACATACCAAGTGACAAGAGTGCGTAAGTGGCGACTATATTGCTATATCAGGTAGCTTTAGGACTCATGAACATGCTACTATGTGCCTTATTTGTACCTTTTATGTGTTAAGAGTTGAAATTATTGTTGAGATGATATGGATACATCAAACATTATGATTTAGATCCCAGTTGGCTATCCGCGGCATTGATACAGTCCTGTTGAGTTCACTGTTGAGTTGGTACACACATGTACTTATATATTCACAGTTGATATCGAATCAGCACACGAGCCGCAGGTATGATCTGCGGCCGTGGGTCAGCTTATTATTATTATCGAGTCAGCACACGAGTCGCAGGGATCATGTGCGATCGTGGGATAAATTATTATATCGAGTCAGCACACGAGTCGCAGGGATGATGGGTGATTGTGGGATAGATTATTATATCGAGTCAGTACGCGAGTCGCAGGTACGATATCGTGGGATAGCTTATGACCTCAGTCCCTATGGCCACCCTTATGACTCCGGCCGGTTGTCCTTTCCTGGTATGTGTATGATCACTTGAGTTTGAGTCACTTAATAAAATTTTCAGTGTCAGGTATTGGTTAATAGAAGATTTTGGTATCTTGCTGTCCTTTTTTCAGTTATTTTTTGGTTTTCGTTATTTGCTACATACTTGTTGCTCACTGTTTTCCCATGCCTATTGCTTTAGCCATAATTCGTCATATATTATATTGCCGGACCTTAGTGAGTTCCTAGTCAACCTCTCGTCACTACTCTTTCGCGTTTGGGCGGGATACTCACTAGGTACATATTTATTATGTACTTATGCTGCACTTCTTCTTCTTCTGTACTTGACTATACAGGTCAGGAGCCTGGTACATCTGATTATCTGGCCGGTGTTAGATACTGATTGGGCCGATTCGACTTCGCGGTGAGCTGCTCTTCCTGACGATCTCTGGCAGCACCCTGGAGTCTCCTCTTGTCATTTTCCCGTCTATTTCATTCAGATTATGGGATTGTGTATATATATATATATATATATATATATATATATATATATATATATATATATATGTTATCCTTGTATATTCAGATAGTTGCCTGTGATACTCGTGACACTAGTTCCTGGCACACACTTAGCGTATATTTTGGGTTATGGGCTGTATATTTATACATATGCTTATCTTTTGGCCATGTCTCAGACGGCTTTATTTTTATGACACATGCTATTATCATGTTAATAAATGTTTAAAACTGGTAAATGTTGGAATAATTAATCAAATGGGAAGGATAACACTTGATGTAATTCATGTTGGCTTGCCTAACCCCGTTGTTGGGCGCCATCACGACCCGTGTGGGAATTTGGGTCGTGATGACGTGGTATCAGAGAACTAGGTTCACGTAAGTCTCACGAGTCCCGGGCGAACCCAATAGAGTTTTGCGGTTCGGTACGGAGACGTCTGTACTTATCTTCAGTAGGCTACAGGGTGTTAGGAAACCTCTAGTTGTTCTTACTTTATCGTGCAACCTATGATTTACTAAATTCATTCTTCTATTCTCTCACATATGGTGAGGACGCATGCATCTCATGTTCCTGATCCGGGAGAGGGTGCTGCCCCCGCCGCTCGAGGCCGTGGTAGGGGCAGGGGTAGGCCACCTGCCCATAGTAGGGGACGAGGGCGACCCAGAGCTATACCGGTCCCGCCACCAGAGGACCCTATATTAGAGGAGCAGGATGAGGTGCCTCCAGCAGATCCAGCACCCGTAGACTTTATGATGGCGCTAGGTTTCCAGGCAGCCATGGGCCGTATGATGAGATTCATGGACACCATGTCCCAAGCTGGTTTATTTCCAGCAGATCCCGTCACTTCACAGGCGGGAGAGGGAGCCCAGACCCCTACTGCCCAGGCCACAGGTCCGACAGCAGCATTACATCCCACCCCGGGTACACTGCCTGTGGATGATGCCCAGCCTGTAGCGGTAGCACCGGAGCCCAGACCAGTTTTGGGTGGCGACCAGCATAAGATGTTAGAAAGATGGACCCGCTTATGCCCTCCAGTCTTCGTGGGTGAGCGAGGTGAGGATGCCAGGATTTCATTGATAGGTGCAGGGATAGACTACACAACATGGGGATCCTAGCGTCCCATGGAGTGGATTTCACTGCATTCCCTGTTAGAAGGCAGAGCTCGCAGGTGGTGGCAGTCTTATATTCTCAGCAGGCCAGCCAATTCTCCTACTATCACTTGGGAGCAGTTCACACAGATGTTCTTGGATAGATATATTCCACCCTCTAAGAGGGAGGAGCTAAGGGGTCAGTTTGAGCGGTTAAAGCAGGGGCAGATGTCCGTGATGGATTATGAGGCCAGATTTTTAGAGCTGTCACGCCATGCTCTTATGATATTACCGACCGATGCTGAGAGAGTTTGGAGGTTTGTGGCCGGGTTGTATCCAGATATTAGGTCAACCATGGCTCGAGAGGTGGAGATGGGTACCCCGTACCAGCTTGTGGTCGAGATAGCTCGACGGATTGAGGGATACTGAATGAGGAGCAGGGAGCAGGGTCAGCAGGACAAGAGGGCCAAATTTACAGGTGATTTCAGGGGTGCTCCAGCTAGGGGAAGGGGTTAGTTTGGAGGCGGTCGGTCCAACAGGTCTTCATATGAAGCACCTCCACCACCTCCCTGAGGTGTCCCAGTTAGGCCCCAGTTCAGTGCCATGCCAGAGCGCTCCTATCGACCTCCAGCTATTCAGGGTTCTCCCACTGGTCATTCTAGTCATCAGAGATCCTTCGATCTTTATTTCAGGGCTATGCCTGAGGGATCTCATTCCCCTCTGGCCATTTAGGATTCTTCTTTGGGTCAGCAGAATATGTCATTTATGAGGTGCTTCGAGTGTGGGAACTTAGGCCACATCAGGAAGGATTGTCCCAACTATCGGGGCAAGGCCGTGCAGTAGAGTCACCAGCCCGTGATTTCAGCACCAGCAGTTCGACCGCCTAAAGGTGGGGGTCAGGTTGGCAGGGGCCGTCCTAGAAGGGGAGGCCAGACCGGAGGTGGTCAGTCAGCTCCAGCTCGTTCTGGGGGAGCTCAGCCTTCAGGTGCTCCAGCCAGGTTTTATGCCATTCTGGCCAGATCAGATGCAGTGGCCTGAGACGCCGTGATTACAGGTATTATCTCAGTATGTGGTAGAGAGGATTCAGTATTATTTGATCCAGGATCCACTTTTTCATATATTTCAGCCTTATTCGCTCAGTTTCTAGATGTCTCTCGAGAGTCTTTGGGATCTCCTATATATGTGTCCACTCTTGTGGGCGACTCTGTGGTGGTAGACCAGGTGTATCGGTCTTGTGTGATCACCTTCTATGAGTTTGAGACCAGAGCTGACCTTTTATTGCTCGACATGGTTGATTTTGAGGTTATTCTGGGCATGGATTGGCTATCTCCTTATCATGTCATGCTCGATTGACATTCCAAGATAGTTACTTTAGCCATGCCTGAGTCTCCTAGGCTGGAGTGGAGGGGTTCTTCAATTAGCGCGTCCAGCCGGGTTATTTCATTCTTGAAGGCTCGACATATGGTCGAGAAGGGTTGTCTAGTCTATTTGGCTTACGTGCGGGACACCATCACCGAGTCTCCGATGATTGATTCTGTGCCAGTTGTTCGGGAGTTTGCTGATGTATTTCATTCAGATCTTCCGGGCATGCCTCCGGACCGTGATATTGATTTCTGCATTGATTTAGCCCCAGATACTCAGCCTATATCCATTCCTCCGTATCGTATGGCCCCGAAAGAGTTGAAGGAGTTGAAGGAGCAGCTTGAGGAGTTGTTAGCTAAGGGGTTCATCATGCCGAGTGTGTCGCCGTGGGGTGCTCCTGTTCTATTTGTGAAAAAGAAGGATGGATCTATGTGGATGTGTATTAACTACCGCCAGTTGAACAATACTACAATCAAGAACAAGTATCCCTTGCCGCGCATCGATGGTTTGTTTGACCAGTTGCAAGGTGCTCGTGTCTAAGATTGACTTGAGATCAGGGTATCACCAGTTAAGGATTCGGGCTTCAGATGTTCCGAACACTGATTTTCGTATGAGATATGGCCATTATGAGTTCATGGTGATGTCCTTTGGCCTGACTAACGCCCCAGCAGCCTTTATGGACTTGATGAATAGGGTGTTCAGGCCGTATATTGATTCCTTCGTCATTGTCATCATTGATGACATTTTGATTTACTCCCGTAGCCTGGGAGAGCATGAGCAACATTTGAGAGTTGTGCTCCAGACCTTGCGAGAACAGAAGCTATATGCCAAGTTCTCCAAGTGTGAGTTTTGGTTGGATTCCGTGGCATTTTTGGGACAGTGGTATCCGGAGAGGGTATCAAGGTTGATCCTCAGAAAATCGGGGCAGTTCAGAGTTGGTCGTGTCCTACTTTAGCTACAGAGATCAGGAGCTTTTTTGTCCTAGCAGGTTATTATCGCCGATTTGTGGAGGGTTTCTCTTCTATTGCAACTACATTGACTAGATTGACTCATAAGAATTCCCCATTTCAATGGTCTGACGAGTGTGAGGCGAGCTTTCAGAAGCTCAAGGCAGCATTAACCTCAGCGCCGGTTCTAGTATTGCCATCCGGTTCTGGGAGATACGCGGTGTATTGTGACGCTTCACGCATTGGCTTGAGGTGCGTGTTGATGCAGGAGGGGAGAGTTATTGCTTATGCTTCCCACTAGCTGAAGTTCATGAGAAGAATTACCTTTTGCATGATTAGGAGTTGGCGGAGATTGTTCATGCTCTTAAGATTTGGAGGCACTATTTGTATGGAGTTATGGAGTGTCCTGTGAGGTTTATACAGACCACCGCAACTTACAACACTTATTCAAACAGAAGGATCTTAGTTTGAGGCAGCGTAGATGGCTTGAGTTATTGAAGGATTATGATATCACCATTCTTTATCACCCCGGCAAGGCTAACGTGGTGGCAGATGCTTTGAGCAGGAAGGTTGAGCGTATGGGTAGCTTGGCTTATATTGCAGCGGAGGAGAGACCTATAGCCTTGGACATTCAGTCCTTGGCCAATCGCCTGGTGAGATTAGATCTTTCAAAGCCTTATCGAGTTTTGACACATGTGGTTGCTCAGTTTTCATTATTGGGAGAGATTAAGGCCCGATAGTTCTATGATCCGTGCTTGGTAGAGCTTCGGGAGATAGTGGTTCAGGGTAAGGCCTAGGAGGTTACTATTGGGGAAGATGGTGTTCTGAGACTTCAGGGCCGGTTATGTGTTCCTAATGTTGATGTCCTGAGGGAGAGGATTCTAGAAATGGCACACAGTTCTCGATATTCTATTCACCGTGGTGCTACGAAGATGTATCGTGCTTTGAAGCAGCATTTCTGGTGGAGGAGAATGAAGAAGGACATTGTGGGGTACGTGAATAGGTGCCTTAATTGCCAGCAGGTTAAGTATGAGCACCAGAGGCCAGTAGGCCTACTTTAGAAGATGCCTATTCCTGAGTGGAAATGGGAGCGCATTGCTATGGACTTTGTGGTTGAGTTGCCTCGAACTTCGCGGAAGGTTGACGCGGTTTGGGTCATTGTGGATAGATAGACCAAATCGGCGCATTTCATTCCAGTGGCTACTACATATTCATCTGAGAGGTTGGACCAGATCTACATTCGGGAGATAGTCCGGTTCCATGGTGTGCCGGTGTCCATCATATCAGATCGAGGCCCTCAGTTCACCTCGCACTTCTGGAGAGAATTGCATAGTGAGATGGCCACCCAGATAGACCTCAACACAACATTTCATCCTCAGACTGATGGTCAGTCAGAGCGTACATCTCAGATATTGGAGGACATACTCAGGGCATATGTGATTGATTTCGGGTTTCAGTGGGACCAATTCTTGCCTTTGGCCGAGTTTTCTTACAATAATAGTTATCGGTGCAGCATTGAGATGGCACCATTTGAGGCTTTGTATGGTCGGAGATGTCGTTCCCCTATCGGGTGGTTTGAGCCTGGCGAGGTTAAGTTATATGGCACCGACTTCGTGAGGGATGCCTTGGAGAAAGTGAAGTTGATTAAGGAGAGACTCCGTACAACACAGTCCAGACAGAAGAGTTACGCGGATCAGAGGGCGCGCGATGTATCATTTATGGAGGGAGATAGGGTCGTATTTAAAGTTTCACCTATGAAGGGTATTATGAGGTTTGGGAAGAAGGGAAAGCTTAGCCCAAGGTTTATAGGTCCATTCGAGGTGTTGAGGCGAGTCGGCGAGGTTGCTTATGAGCTGGCCTTGCCTCCCAACTTATCAGGAGTTCACCTAGTTTTTCATGTATCCATGCTCCGGAGGTACCACGCTGAATTCTCTCATGTGGTCGATTTCAGCACTATTCAGTTGGATGAGAGGTTGGGCTATGAGGAGGAGCCAGTTGCTATTGTTGATAGACAGGACCGCCAGTTGAGGTCCAAGAGAGTTTCTGTCGTAAAGGTCCAGTGGAGGGGCCAACTAGTTGAGGAGGCGACCTGGGAGTCCGAGGAGGACGTGCGGAGTTTATATCCACACTTATTCAACACTTCAGATATGATTCTAGACTTGTTCGAGGACGAAGGTTTGTTTAAGAGGTGGAGAATGTAACGACCCGACTTGTCGTTTTGCGTTATCCAACCCCGTTCCCCTTAAATGAAACTTCCCATAGCGGCATTTTATGATTTATGACTTGCGAGGACTGGTGGTCCGGGATTCGAAGGTGTTTTGAGTGCAATAGGAACAATTGGTTCCTTAAGGCTGGCTGGCCTTTAAGACCAAGTTTGACTTCGGTCAACATTTTGGTTAAGCAAGCCCGGAATCAAGTTTCGTCGATTCCGGTAGCTTCGTGTGATGATTTCAGACTTGAGCGTATGTTTGGATTGGGTTTCTGATGACCCGGTGGCATTTCGGTGCCCAATATTGAAATAAGAGGTTCCTTAAGTTCATATTTTGGTTTGGGACGTGTTTTTGTGTTATCGAGGTCCGAACAGAATTCTGAGATCGGAAATAGTTCTGTTATGTTAATTATGACTTGCCTGCAAAATTTGAGGTCATTCCGAGTTGTATAGGTCCGTTCGGCGCGTCGTGAGTGAAGTCTAAAAAACTAAAAATTTCTAAGTTTGGTTCTTGGGGTTTGGGGGTGTGATTTTGAGTTTTAGCGTTGTTTTTGGTTTTCCGAAGGCTCGAGCGAATCCGTATTATGATTTTGGACTCATTAGTATATTTGGATTAGGGCTCGGGTTGGCCCAGGTGCCTCCCGGGCACCTAACGATGCCAAAAATCAGTTAAAACAACTGGTGCAGCTGTTGCTGTTGCTGGTGAGACCGCAGGTGCGGTTGCCTAGCCCCTGGTGCGGGACCGCTCCTATGGTCCTAGCCTTATAGGTGCAAAAATTCAGGGGGCCCCTAGCCTTCGCAGGTGCGGAACCATTTCCGTAGGGGCGGGTCTGCTAGTGCAGAAAATCTTCCGCTGGTGCGATCGCCAGCCCCCTCGCGATTTTCTGCAGGTGCGGGTATTTCCTCGCTGGTGCGGGATCGCAGGTGCGGTCACTGGGTCGCAGGTGCGGAAACCCCTGTAGGCAGACCCCTTTAAATGTCTAAAACACGGTATTTTATTCATTTTTCTCACGCACAAACTCCATTAGAGGACCTCAAAGCTTGAGCAGCACCACCACGACCTAAATAGTGCTAAGGTGAGTAATTCCTCTCTATTTTCCTAAATCTTTACATGGAATTCGACTAGAATTGATTACTAAAACATAAAAAAAAATCAACAATTGGGTAGTACAATTTAGGGCTCTTAAGAATTTGATAAACCACCCAAGGTTAGCCATGCATTCCAGAAAAATGACGTAATTATGATCCTTAGGCTTCGGGTGAATGATCCCCTCAAGAATTTTCGGAATCCGAGCATGTGGGCCTGGCGTGGGATTTTTTGGAATTTCTCACGAATGTCGAATATTGGGTAAATTCGAATCCCTACTTATTACCTCGGCCACCCTTATTACATCGGCCACCCTTATCACCATAACCCATCATCCTTATTACTTCGTGTTGCGGCGCGCAACCCGACCCTGCCTGACAACTTAAATTCACAACAACAATCACAAATAATTTCATCACAAGATTCATCATTTCAAGGAATACAAGTTCATATCAACAACTTATTTATTCGGGCCCAAGGCACCATAACTCTTATCAAGTAGTAATTTCACGAAAACGGTGCTGCCATAATCGTCCAGTTCAGTTACATCGTTTCACAATACTCTTTTTCATTACTTTCCACGCACGACTTTTAGCTATTTTACACATTCCCACATTTGGGAACATTATCAATCATTCGTTCATTACACATCCTTTCATATCAATACCCCTTAGCATTTTCGTGCTTTGCACAGAATGAAATAGGCACATCAAACACCTTTCACAACCTCATATAGCACGGTAGCATGACAATCAACTAGGATAATCGGAGAATAGAATCTTACGTCTCAACATGTTTGAACAATCAATTCACATATTTCCAAACAAGGTACACATACCGATTACTCGGACCCAACAAGAGGACTCTACAAAGGTTAAAGTTAGCCATGCATACCTCGTATCAGGATCTTTCCTTAATTTCTATCTCAAATCACCGGACCTTCTAGCACTTTTTATATAATTCACAATACGGCACATTTAAATTTAGAATTAGGAATCATGAACATGTCTTGAACTCATTTGAGCTTTCTACCAAGCACTAGGTGTTCTTTTAGATTAAATATCCCCTTTTTAGTGAAAGCTTACCCCAACCTATTTTCCCTTACTAGATTATGGTAAATTGGGTCCATGCATGCAAGATTCTTAACCCCATCTTTATGAACTATCCTACCCATGTTTCATTTTAACAAAAATCTGGAATTTTAGGGTTAATGGGGTAGAAGCTTACCTCTTAGAGTGACGAAATTTGTGTTCTACTTGATTAGTTCCGAGCTTGAGTGATGAAGAAAGACCAATTTGATGACGTTGGGACTTTCAATCTCTAGAACCCACTCTTTCCTCTATCTAATATTTCAGAAAAATGGTTAAAATGAAAGGGATGGGTGGTTAATGAACTGGGGCCAGGTTGTAAAAATGAGGAAAAACAGGGCCCGACACAAGAATGCGGTCAGGAATGCGATCGCATTCCTGACATTCAGTTTGCAGATCTGACCGCATAATGGCCCTCAAGATGGGCCAAGAATCCAGAACACACTGCCCAGGTATGCGACCAATTGTGCGATCCGCACACACGTTATGCGATCGCATACTGGACCGCATAGTTGACTTCAAATGGGCAGTGATATGCCTAGGTATTCGACCATTATGCGGTCCGCATACACGTTGTGCGATCGCATAGTGCGTCGCATAACACCTACTTCATGGAAAATTATATTCTTTAAGTCTCGGGGTACTTTTTACTCAATTTAGGTCTGCTTCAAAGATTCCCACAATAAGACAACTCGGGGACTCGTTCAGCATTATTTTTAAACAAGAAAATTTTACGGGTCCTTACATCCTCCCCCCCTTAAAAATCATTCGTCCTCGAATGAGAGTTTTGGAGATCATTTCGTTTTGAAAGCATGATATGCAACTTCCAGATTTTCACTAACTCCAGTATTTCAGAAAATATTTTGCCAGAGTTTCCTTTGTAATTAGAACTATCTACCTGTCAGAGAGCCCCCGAAACACATTTCCAATCACCATTACACAGTTTTAATCACCCAATAACTTACACACAATGTTAATATTCCAACAATTTGCAGATATTCAATCATTTTGTCAACTACACATAGTTCTTTCCTCTTATACCACAAATTTTTTCATGGTTCACTTTTTTGCACATAACTTGGTCGTTTTAATGAGTCCCATACAACCCAATCAGCTGAATATGCCATATTCATTTCATTTAATTATTACCAACATATTCTACCATTAATCACTTGCCTAGCACATATGTTCCACAAAACTTTCATTTACCTCAAGGATTGCACACTACCCCAAATAGAATAGCGAGTTCGGTTTTAGCACACTTTGAAAAATTACAACAATAAGGCAATTAGGGGAAGATGGGGTGCTTTTGCACAGAACCGAACGTAAAGTATAATTTGCTTAGAGGAGAGGGTTCTGACATCACTACTAGAATTATTCAAACAAATGGGGATATCTTTCTTTCATCTCATTTTCTGCCTCCCACGTGGCTTCCTCAACGCACTGACTTCGCCACAATACTTTAACTGATGAAATTTCTTTGTTCCTCAATCTATGGACTTGTTTATCAAGAATAGCAAACGGAACCTCCTCATATGATAATTCTTCATTAACCTCAATCGTCTCAACTGGCACGATAACTGATGGATCTCCAACCACTTTCTTCAACATGGACACGTGGAACACCTGGTGCACTAATGACAATTCAGGGGGTAATTCCAACCTATAAGCCACTTGTCCTATCCTTTGAGCAATCCGATATGGCCCGATATAGCTCGGGCTCAATTTCCCTTTCTTCCCAAACCGCATCACTCCCTTCGTGGTAAATACCTTCAAGAATGCCCAATCATCAACTTGGAATTCCAATTCTCTTCGACGAACGTCCGCATAGGATTTTTGACGTCTTTGAGCGGTTTTCATCCTCTCCCGAATGAATCTGACTTTTCCAATGCCTGGTGCACAAGATCTAGCCCTAACAATTCTTCTTCACCAACCTCGAACTACCCAATCGGATATCTACACCTCATTCCGTACAATGCCTCAAATGGGGCCATCTGAATACTAGCGTGAAAGCTGTTATTGTAAGCAAATTTGATAAGCGGTAAATGATAATACCAACTACCCTTGAATTCCAATACACAAGCCCGTAAAATATCTTCAAGTGTCTGAATAGTCAGCTCCGCCTGACCATCAGTCTGCGGGTGGAAAGCTGTGCTGAGATTTACCTGAGTACTCAAACGTTGCTGAAATTTCCTCCAAAAATTAGCTGTGAACTGGGCTCCTCGGTCTGAAATAATAGAAACTGGAGTACCATGAAGCCTGACTATTTCCTCAGTATACAATTGAGCGTACTATTCTGTAGTATCGGTGGACTTGACCGGCAAGAGGTGAGCTGATTTCGTGAGTCGATCCACTATCACCCAAATCAAGTCGAACTTACGCTGAGTGCGAGGTAACCTTACCACTAAATCCATGTTGATCATTTCCCATTTCCACATTGGAATATCCATAAGCTGAGTTAACCCACCAGGCCTCTGATTCTCGGCCTTCACCTGCTGACAATTCGTGCATTTAGATACAAAGTCCGCCACACCTCTTTTCATACCACCCACCAATAAATTTCCCGGAGATCTTGATACATTTTTGTAGAATATGGGTGCACTAAATACATGGAATTGTGAGCTTCCACCATCACCCTCTCCCGAAGATTATCCACATCAGGAACACATAACCTTCCCTGGCACCGCAAAACACCATCATCGCTCCCGAGTGAAAATTTTGAGATATTGCTATTCAAAACTGCATCCTTCAACTGCGCCAATGTTGGATCCATAAACTGCTTCTCCTTGACTTCCGCTACAAGTGATGACTCTGCCCCATTATGCACCATGACTTTTCCCTCGTCTGAGGTCGAGAGACAAACTCCTAGACTAGCCAATTGACGAACCTCTCGAGCCAATGGCCTCTGGTCTTCCTCCAAATGAATCAGACTACCCATAGATTTTCGACTGAGAGCGTCGGCCACTACATTTGATTTCTCTGGATGGTACAAAATGTTCATATCATAATCCTTAAGCAATTCTAACCATCGCCGCTGCCTTAAATTTAATACCTTCTTCCTGAACAAATATTGGAGACTCTTGTGGTATGAGAACACGTCCACATGGACCCCATACAAATAATGCCGCCAAAATTTTAATGCAAACACAACTGTCGCGAGTTCTAAATCATGCGTCGGATAATTCTTCTCGTGATTCTTGAGTTGCCTGAAAGTATAAGCTATAACATTCCCGTGTTGCATCAACACACATCCCAAACCAACCCTTGAAGCATCACAATAAACCACAAATCCCTTCATGCCTTCCGGCAAAGTTAATACCGGTGCTGAAGTCAATCTTGATTTCAATTCCTAAAAGCTCTTCTCATAAGCATCGGACCATTGGAACTTAGTTGCCTTCTGCGTCAATTTAGTCAATGGGGAGGCGAGGGTAGAGAACCCCTCCACAAACCTCCGATAATACCCGACTAGACCTAAGAAACTACAAATCTCTGTCGGGGTCGTTGGTCTAGGCCAATCCTTCACCACTGTGATCTTCTGGGGATCAACCTTAATACCTTCTCTGGAAACAACGTGACCCAAAAATGTGACTGACTCCAACCAAAATCCACATTTTGAAAACTTGGCATACACTTGGTGCTGGTGAAGAGTCTGCAGAACTGCCCTGAGGTGATTAGCATGATCCTCCTGACTGCGCTAGTAGACAAGGATGTCATCAATGAAAACAATCCCGAAGGAGTCCAGAAACGGTTTGAAAATTCGATTCATAAGATCCATGAAAGCCGCTGGAGCATTGGCCAGTCCAAAGGACATTACCAAAAATTCAAAATGGCCATAACGAGTTTTGAAGGCGGTCTTAGGAATATCCTGCTCTCTGATCTTCAACTTGTGATATCCCGACCGTCAATCAATTTTGGAGAAGAAGCTCGCACCCTGCAATTGGTCGAACAAATCATCTATCCGAGGCAGTGGATACTTGTTTTTGATAGATACTTTGTTGAGCTGCCGATAATCAATACACATCCGAAGCGACCCATCCTTCTTCCTGACGAAAAGAACCGGAGCGCCCCACGGCGACACACTTGGCTGAATGAACCCCTTCTCTAATAAGTCTTTCAACTGCTCCTTTAACTCCCTTACCTCTGATGGCGCCATTATGTATGGTGGAATAGATATTGGCTGCGTATCTGGCAATACATCAATCCTGAAATCGATCTCTCTATCTGGTGGAATCCCTGGAAGCTCTTCTAGAAACACTTCAAGAAACTCATTCACGACTGGAACGGACTCGGGGGCAGATACTTCTGAAGTGGTGTCCGCAACCCAGACCAAGTGATAAATACACCCCTTTTTAATCATCTTCGAGGCCTTAAGGTAGGAAATAAACCTACCCTTCGGCACCACACCATTCCCTTTCCACTCAATAACTAACTCGTTATGAAACTCTAGTCTCATAATTCTGGTTCGGCAGTCGAGTTTAGCAAAGCACGAGTAAAGCCAATCCATCCCCATGATAACAAAAAAATCTACCATCCCTAGTTCGATAAGATCGGTCGTGGTATCTCGACCACATACCGTGACAACACGATTCCTATAGACTCGTGCTGTTGTAATGGAATCACCAACCGGAGTCGACACAGAGAACGGCTCATGAAGTTGTTCGGGTTCTATCCCAAAACTTGAAGCAATAAATGGGGTAACGTATGACACGAAGGACCGCGGATCAATAAGAGCATAACAATCAATGGCTTGGACAACGAGAATACTTATGACAACATCTGGGGAAGCCTCTGCACTCTGGCAACCACTCAAAGCATAGAACTGGCTGGGTCCACCTCTACCACGAGCCCCACCTCTAACTGCACCATGCCCTGCTGGAGCTGGAGGATGTACTGAAGATGCGGCAATTGAAGAGCCGGACGGCTGAGCAAAACCACTACCCATGCCCTGACTGGGCGCACGACAATCCTGCTGGATATGACCTCTCACCCCACACCCATATCATATGGGGATATCCAGGTAACAAGAATCGGTATGGAACCTCCCACATTTAGGGAACAGAGCCCTCCTCTGCTACTGGAACCTCCGTCCTGGACGACCGGACTGATGGGGTCTCCTGCTACCTGATCTTAGCCCCAATGACTGCTGCTGATAATAGGGCACTGATGGCGGTGCACTGGATGAGGACTGAGCATAAGACTAGGATGGCCCTCTCCCCTGAACTAGTCTCCCTCCTCGAACTGAACTCCCCGAGTGGCCCGCTGACCGGGCCCTGCTAATACTCTCCCTCTTTGACCTTATCTTCAATTTTCTAGCCTCCGTGACCTGGGTGAATCCCACTATCTTAAAATAATTCATGTCTGAGTGCAAGGCAGTTGTAGCAGCTTCATTCACAACCAAGGAACTGAGGCTCTGAACAAACCGTTGAACTTTGGCATCCATAGTCGATACCAACTGAGGAGCGTACTTGGACAACCTCACGAACTCCATGTGGTACTCCCACACATTCATATTACCCTGCTTGTGAACCTCAAACTCCGTAGCACGGGCTGCCATAGTATGGTAGGAAAGAAGTGATCCATAAAAGCATCAACGAACTCATCCCATCTCGTCGGAAGACTTCCCTCCCCACGGGAATCCTCCCATATCTCGAACTAGGAATACGCTACTCCCCTCATCCTGTAAGATGCTAACTCAACCCCTCTGACTCTGTAGCTTTCATAACCCGAAGCGTCTTGTACATTTCATTTAGAATGTCCTGCGGATCGGCCTCTGGATCAATACCATAGTAAGTCCAATTTTCCCCCATGTTACATTATTGTACTAGATTTCCCAATTCATACCTATTAGATACAACACTTCCAGATACGGACCACGATTACGAATACATACAACCACTGCCCAAAATATATATATACACCCACATAGTGTCCACGGAGCCTCTAAGAGTACTAGGAATTTATACAATACTTGTCGGCAACAAGGCCCCAACTATACCTTACAATAATAATATACTCAGAAAGGAGATGGCCTGAACTACACATGGCCCCGAGAGGAACTGGGGCTTACCAGTACAGCTGAAAAAGGATGAGGAGAAGGTACCACTAATGGCGAGCTGAGCAACCTGCTATGGACCCACCTACATCTATATGAAAGATGTAGCGCCCTCGGTAAAAGGGACGTTAGTACTGTTGAATAGTACTAGTATGTATAAACAAACTTTATCCAAAGTACAATCAACGAATACGCTAGTAAGAAACAGTAATAGAACAAATTAAGCAATGCACGTGGAAGGAATCAACAAAAATCAAACAAGTTTCACAATCTCTCCTTTTCCCCTTACAACATCATCATATTCAAGAGCTCATAGATTTTCATTTCAGTAATGATAACGATCACATTCCATCGTTATTACCTCGGCCACCCTTATCACCACAACCCGTCAAACTTATTACTTCATGTTGCGGCGCGCAACCCGACCCCTCCTGACAATTCAAATTCACAACAACAATCACAAATAATTTCATCACAAGAATCATCATTTCAAGGAATACAAGTTCATATCAACAACTTATTTATTCGGGCCCAAGGCACCATAACTCTTATGAAGTAGTAATTTCATGAACACGGTGTTGACATAATAGTCCAATTCAGTTACATCGTTTCACAACACTCTTTTTCATTACTTTCCACGCACGGCTTTTAGCTATTTTACACATTCCCACATTTGGGAAAATTATCAATCTTTCGTTCAATACACATCCTTTCATATCAATACCCCTTAGCATTTACGAGCTCTTCACATAATGAAATAGGCACATCCAACAACTTTCACAACCTCAAATAGCTCGGTAGCATGACAATCAACTAGGATAACCAGAGAATAGAATCTTACGTCTCAACACGTTTGAACAATCAATTCACATATTTCCAAACAAGGTACACATACCGATCACTCGGACCCAACAAGTGGATTCTACAAAGGTTAAAGTAACCATACATACCTCGTATCGGGACCTTTCCTTAATTTCTATCTCAAATCACCAGACCTTGTAGCACCTTTGATCTAATTCACAATACGTCACATTTAAACTTAGAATTACGAATCATGAACATGTCTTGAACTCATTTGAGCTTTTTACCAAGCACTAGGTGTTCTTTTAGATTAAATAACCCCTTTTTATTGAAAGGTTACCTCAACCTATTTTCCCTTACTAGATTATGGTAAACTGGGTACATGCATGCAAGATTCTTAACCCCATCTTTATGAACTATCCTACCCATGTTTCATTTTAACAAAAATCTGGAAATTTAGGGTTAATGGTGTGGAAGCTTACCTCTTAGAGTGAAGAAATTTGTGTTCTACTTGATTAGTTCCAAGCTTGAGTGATAAAGGAAGACCAATTTGATGATGTTGGGACTTTCTCTCTCTAGAACCGAGTCTTTCCTCTCTCTACTATCTCAGAAAAATGGTTAAAAACAAAGGGGAGGGGTGTTTTAATGAACTGGGGTCGGGTTTTAAAAATTAGGAAAAACAGGGCCCGACACAAGAATGCGGTCAGGAATGCCATCCCACTCCCGACATGCAGTTCGCAGATCTGACCGCATAATGGCCCTCAAGATGAGCTAAGAATCCAGAAAACACTGCCCAGGTATGCGACCAATTGTGCGGTCCGCACACACATTATGCGATCGCATACTGGACCACTGATCACGCTAAACTATGTCTTATAAAATACTAAGCGGGCGTTGCAAATATAATTCGGGGTATTACGCACAGAGTCGATCCCCCAGAGAATTTGCGTATCAATCAAGCCGTCAGAATACAAAACTTTTACTTAATCAGTTTTCTCAAGATTTTTGAATATCAATTGGTAATGTTTCATTAATTTTATTGACAAACTAATAAACTAGCAATTAACGAACAATATAATGTAAAAAATGATAAATAAGATCTAAGGTTATGGTTTCCCCCGTTGGTGAATTTTTTCTCGGTTATTTCTTATAGTTTAACTAGTTGTCTTTATCAATCATGAACACTCTATCTACCATAAATCTCTCTCAAGTAATTATGATAATTTACTAGACGCACTCTCTCATGTTGCGCTAGCTAGATTGCAATACCGTTCACTTTAGATTGCACTCGAGGTATCGTTATCTCTAATCCAACCTCTAAACCCTTGGTTATGACTTTCGTCTATACTC